>JAUZND010027637.1:0-23653 GCA_034780555.1 Coelogynopora nodosa
CTTTATGTAGAAGAATTATGACCAGTTTACATTATTAAGTGATTCATTTTATTATTATAATTCATAAAAACATCAAACATGTATTATACTATCAAAACACCAAACACAATGTATTACCTACCTTGAAAATAGACATTTTGTACAACTGAGTATAAACTTTTTTCGCTACCTGTATGTCAATAAATAGCAATATTAATAACTGTATTTACAATTTCAAATAATATAATTATAACTAATAAAATTATAGTAACTACCATTCAATGCCAGCACCATACTTTTTTTTATTGGGTACACTCTTCAATTATCTGACAGATACAAAATATTGAAATTATATGCTTCAAATTATATTTTTATTATAATAATTTATATATATTAATATTTATTATAAATATTTATTAATTCATAATTTTGATATCACTATAAAATTCTGACAGCAAATAAAATCATCCATTATAATTGTGTTTGTGTGACATATTACTTATAGGGGTCAGCAGCAATATTTTTAAGCAGTAAAAATAATTTTAAAATAATGAAAATCATAATATATAGAAAATAAAATTTTAATATTTTATTATTATTTTATTTATAAATTGTTATTTTCAAATGTGTAAAGATTATATTTGATTACTTATGGGATACTCTATATATCTAACTAGTATAATTATGATACATAGGCTATTAATAATAATCAAACTATACTAACAAACCTATTATATTATAATATTTGTAAAATAATAAATTTTTATATGATGTTATATACTTTAATAATGTTATATTATACTATTATTAATAGTTTTTAAAATTAAGTTATAATAAAAATTTCATGATTAATTCAATATTTCTGGCTGGTTTATATTTTTATAAATAACTTAATTCCGTTTCTGCATTATATTTTTATTACAATATAAGTAAAATTTTAATAAAAATATATTTTGATTAATATAATTTTATATTTCATATACTTTACATTACTTTCATAATTACATTATAATTTCATTATATTTGTATTACAATATAAGTAAAATTTTAATAAAAATATATTTTGATTTATATAATTTTATATTTCATATACTTTACATTACTTTACATTACTTTCATAATTACATAAAATTATAAACATAAAGTAAAATATTTTAAAATGCTTGTAAAATAAATGTAATAAATTAAAATATTTAAAATAACTTAAAATACTTTAAAGAAATGTATACATATGTTTAATTTTAAGGAATATATTATTTTGTGTCAAGTTTAAATATAATTCATTTTATACTATGAGAGCATTTTATTTGAATTATTTAATATAATTTATAAAAAAAATATTTATATTTATCATAATATTTTTTTGCTTTTAAAATATATTTTATTAATAAAATACAAAAATAATAAGAACAATATATTTATAAAGTTACATAGACATTATTTTACATTTAATAAAATATAACAAATATTCAATATTTAAAAAATGTATTAACACTAATATAACAGAAACAGTGATATACTTATAACAGTGGAATGCATCAATTTACACATATCCATGTCTTAGATACTTGGGTTACTATGTATTTACTTAGTTACAACATATTGTTATACTTTGTAAAGAAAACACATTAGTTGTGACCCTGGGTGACATCCATGTTGTCATGACCCACTCTGAGTTTTTAAAAGTCAAAAGTTACAATATGAGAATAGACAATTTTTAAAACTAAAATATGAGGTGAATAATTGTTATGATAATTGGTGACCTTCACAGGCACTGTTCATAGCAATCACTAATACTTACCTCCTTCTTAGAAACATGGTTTTTATGAATCTGTGTTTCTTCAATGTAGCCAATTGTATCTCACTAGGTACCAAGCAAAATTGTACATATTATGTTCACCTAACAGAATGGTACCAAATGACAGGCTTGCAGCAAACAAAAACCCAAAAGTGTCTTTCCTGCATTACAATGCCAATACAGTTAGGGTTAATATGTTAGGCTTTGTGTCTTGCAGATATCAACTAAACCTGGGTGCAGATGGGGGCACTTAGCTGTTAAATGAGTAGATCCTCTATCATAAGGTAACTGGGTATACAATTAATTTTTCATTATATTTCTACATTTTGCAGAATGGGTTCCTTATTATTGTATATCATTAAACACTACATGCATTTATTTTTTCATATTTATGTATTTTCAATTTGCATTATAATTATTAATATTATTTATAAAAGATGCATACTGTTTATTTTCACATGAACAGTATATATTCATATATATATATATATTGTATATATAACATATATATCATTAATAAAAAAATTCTTTGTCAGTTGGTGTTGTTTATAAATTATATGTAACTTATATCATATTACTCTACCTTTTAGTCCAGTTTAGTTCATTGGCTTTTTAAACAATTTTAAATAATTAAACATTATACTTATAGTCTCAACTATTTTAATTAGTATATATTATTATACAATCATTATAGAATTATTAAATATACATTTTGTAATAATATTAATGTAAATTTAAAAAATATTGTTTAACCAATTAGATCAGTTATGAATAGTATAATAGTATTTGATAGATATTAAATATATACATATATAATTTATAAATGGAATGATTTTTATTTATCAACATATATGGTATAAATGGTTCATACAATATAGGCCATAATTTTCAACCTTTTTGTTCACAATCGATCTAAGTATGCAGTTTTAAAATGGTACATACAGTTATATAAATATATGAGTTTTTAATGGTATTACACATGATATGAGACTATTTAAAAAATTACAATATGTTTTGTATTAAACTTTTTTTATTTTATATTTAGTAAATGTTATATTAAACTTATATTACAGTTACAAAAATGTTATGCATCATGAATGAATATAAAAAGCTCATCTATTCAAATTATTGTTAAAAATATACGGTGTGAGCCATAGGTTCCGTCCGATTTTCTAAATATTACACTTTTATAAAGCATTAAATAGAAACAAGAATATAAACTATTATTTTTAAACACTAGTGTATTTTTAAATGCATATACTTACAAGCTCTTAAAATTGGAAAGGCTATGTCATGGCAAACTTTCTCACAAAGTTCAATGTCGATTGTGGTGAACTTATCTTTGATTGTTTGTTTGAATTTCACTATTGTTCATGGCTATTCGGTATATACAAGATCTTTCATGACCCTCTAAATAAGAAATCTGGAGGCGTCAGACGCGGAGATCGGGCAGGCAATTCAATTAAACCGCGTCGTCCAATCTATCGACCCAGAAAGTTGGTGACCAAAATCTATTCACAAACAATTGTGCCATGATGTGATGTGGCACAATCTTGTTGGAAGTAGCAGTCTTCACCTCAAACTCTAGGCCAGACTTCTATTGCAACATTTGTAAATACTCTTCTGAATTGACTGTCTCAAACGATATATGATATAGCATCTCAAACGGTGACACCAAGTAAGTTTACATTCTTTTCCATCAATACCTTTGGGTTTTCAGAAGACCTGTAGACGCAGTTGTGTCTGTTGATGTGACCAATAAGATTGAAAGTAGCTTCATCTGAACATCATATGGTATCAACAAATGTGTTATCTTCATAAACACTTCAGTGATTTGCATCCTTCTTTGTCTGAGTCTCCATCATGAAGTGATTGTACCAAACACGGAATATATGGCTTCAAGTTTCTTGAAGTAATTTTCTGACACTTGTTTGACTGATACCCAGATCATGAAATAGACGTCTAAATGATTTTAAGTACTTTCCAAACTTTCCATCATTTGGTCACCTTTTTCCTGAACTGTTGTTGTTGGTTGGTTGGTTGGTTCAGGCGGGACCCCCCTCAGGGAAGCCGAAGCCCAGTTGTTGTGATTGGCCTTCCTGTTCTCTTCGAATCATTGATGGTTCCGATATCTTCGAATAGCATGACTAACAAGATGATGTTTCAACCTTCTCGTTTGCTAAACGATACCCTGCTTCAGCTTTATTATCATTAGATAGGTAGTAATGTTTTACAACCGATATTATCTGCTTCTTAGTAAGATGAAAAGCCATGGTATAGTAAATTAAACTAACGAAAATTATAAACTGTAAATTAACAAACTAAATAAAGCTTTACCTCTTAATAAATTTCAATTAAAAAGTATATTCTTTATCTGGCTAAGACATATCTTTCAATTTATATTGCTTTAGTTCCATAGCTTTTGTTACTAGTGCTTGTTTATAATAAGCATTTTTTGAAAATCGAGCGTAACTTATGGCTTTATGAATTTGTCAAGAGGATTTAAATCACAGAAACAAAATTCTAGATCAGTATTGTAAAAGTATACATCTAAGTGAGGCTAACATTTTCAAATACAGGTTAAATATGGAAAATTAATATTTTAAACTATATTAAGTATTCAATCATAAACGCTTTGTTTGATAATACTTTGTCATAATTTGAACCTTTTATTTCAATTATTTAAAAAAAAAATTGTGATAATTTAAAAATCTATAACATATGTATACTATCATCAAATAGCCCTTGATATTTATTTTTGAAAATTTTCTTGTAATTTGTTTGAGTTTAATTCAAGGGTTAATAATTTATGACATCATCAGTTTCTCAAAAAAGTGACATCCTAAATTAAATTTTAATTTAATTATCTTCAAAACCATTTGATATTTCTCATTGAAAATCCATTATAGTTAACATAATTTAATCCATATATGAAACATACATAAAATATTAATATATCACAGTTTTTTGCAATACAATTTGTTTTGTTAAAGGCCCTGGAATATATGTAGATTAGATGTTACAAACATACTATTTTGTTAAGAAGATGTGTTTATTACAACTAAATGTTATCACCTGTTATACTGAATCCTTATAATATAATATAATATCAAAAACAAGATATGCTGTATATTTAAAATTATGACTTTGGATAATTTATAGCGTAATTCTCTTAGAACCATGTAACAAATTAAAATATATTTTTTTATAATGTTGACAACTTCAATGTTGTCGATGTGGTAATTTTTCAAAATTTATCATTCGATATTATTTTTAATTTTAGTCAATTTATGAAAAATAAATGAAATTATATTTTTTCCCCGATTTCCATTTGATTATTTAATCTATGTTTTTAAATCGCACCTAACAGCACCTTTCCTTATATATGTAGATAATCAAAAAAATGTTTTTTTTACTTTGTTCATAGCTAACTGGGGTATCTTCGCTGTTTACACTTAGATAATGCCACACCTAAAAGACGCCCGTAAAACTGGTGATCAGCCCTGGAAGGAGTGGGACAAAAAGGCCAATAAAGAAGGACTCCGGCACACCGTCTACTCAACTAATGGTGACGAATACACCGGCGAGTGGAAGGGGAACAAAAAGGAAGGTCTGTTGGATCTTTCGATATTTTGATAGTTATCTACACTACATTATCTCTTCTTTATAAATGTTCATATATAAATTGTAATATAGATTGGTGTTGAAATAATAATTAATAATAAAATAATAATTTTGTTTGTGGAGTATTTTCATTATGTGAAATATTGATAGAAATGTTTAGTAATAGCTAATATGTATAGTATATTTTATATAGGACAGTAAAATAGTAACTGACCTCACTCAATTTTTAATTTTTTAATCAATTTAAATTTATGGTTGGTAATATATATAATTTGAAATAGTATTTTTATAGCTTGTTTCATTTTAATTGGTTAGTATCTTGAGGCTATATTAAATTTTACTAAAATGTAAATAATAATAATAATTTTTGTTTGAGAAATATACGCTAACCCATCCGAAGGTTTTACGTAATCTGTCATACTATTAACTAATGATTTTAAGTTTTACTATTTTTGTTTATAAAATAACATAAAAATATTTGTATTTTTAAATTGTTGCAATTATCTTGCATGAAACATGAAATAAATTAACTTTTCGTATATATAAATTTTAAAATAATATATATTTAAAGTAATGCCCGCAGACCTGTCCATCATTTTCTGTTATTATACACTGTTACTATAGTGTAGTTGAATCAAATGATCGGTTTCCCAAGGTGGATAATAACCAACACGTTTTAATCTGTTTTAACCAAAACAGCGCTTTAAAAAAAACAGTCTGACTTCTTTAACATCCTATATTATTCTTAGTATGAAATATATATATATTGCAAACTATATCTATTTATTTGTAGTATATAGGTTTGTAATAATATGTTGTAATATTGTAATAATCCCATAAGTGCTCTAGTTGTTTTTGATAAAAATAAATTCTGAAAGCCAATCCTGAAAATTAATAAAAAAACTGTACTAAATTGAATCACTTTAATTAGAACTGAATTTTAAGCACTATAATTCACCGAGCTGGCTAAAAACGCTGTCAATAAAGTAAATAATTATTCAAATAATATTTTAATTAGGGCATATATATAATTTTTTTTGTGTTTTAAAATTAAACGCAGGTGACTTTTTCTTAATTAAATAAGTTGTTATGAAAATAAGATTTGCTTTATAATCAAATTAACAACATATTTTTAGAGCTATTTAACATGTACTACTAATAGTAGTATATATATATTTACATATTTTAGCTACCAAAAAGAGTCTTTAAATAATTTATTTCTTAAACATTACTGTACACACCATAATATGGTTTCCAGGTCTCTCACATAGAGGAGTATACGTGGAAGTTAAGTGATGCATTTTTCCTAAGATTGTTTGCACGTAATATTGATTTTTCACGTATTTTGATTGTATTTTCTGTTGCATATCGAGGTGTTTTAAATGCAGTTATTATTAATAAAACTGTTACATACCATAGGGAATTGCTCATACATTTATTTTACTCCATTATTTTATTATCGCATGAATAATATAGTCATTCCTCGTTTGGATTATCACAGATTTATCGTGGCTTGTCACATTTTATTATTTTTATTATAAATATAAATTATTTAATTCGCTTACACTTTAAAATAATAATCTTAAGTAAAATATGAGTTATTTTAACAATTTTCATATTAAAAACTCACTAAACTCAACATAGTGACCTTTATTTTTCGATAAGACGATTGCCGATAAATATTATAATATAGTACATGTAACAAGCACACGTACTGTACTATGGGTACATTAGCTCGAAGTTCTATTAGGAAATAATTGTAAAAATACTAATTGTATACTTTTTAAAAATTCTTTATGGATCTATAATGATCTTGTAAAAATATGAATTGTTGTATGTTATTATTATCTAAATTATATAAATCGAGAAAACGATCGATTGTGTCGTTGATTTCGACTCTGTCTGTTGACTTAACGGCAGATTTGACCTTTCTTTCTTACTCGATTACTCTTACTTAATCGATTGCGGATTGTAGTTATATATATACAATGTATATTGCCGTATCTACTTCATCGAATGACATTTTAATATTACAGATTCATTTAGTTTAGTTTACAATTGTTTGCGCGTAATATTGTAATATATAACATTACAAGGTCAATGATAACTGTTTTAAGTTACTAGGTTGTACTTTTACCGTATATACTCATGAGAGATATATATATATATATACTAATCTATTTATTATGATATTTAAGACGCTAACGAATTTTAATTATCTTACTATAAAAATATTCTTATTTAACAGTGTAACATATTCTTTTTATACTAATACGAAACTGTTTATTGGGAACGGCATTAAAATCATTGTTGAATTTTCTATAGTGTTGTCAAGTTGCTTAGCAGCAAGCAGTTGGCATAAAAAAGAGCTTCACTATAATTGGTTAATCAACAGCATCTGGCGGGAATATATTAAATCAAATTATTCAACAATTGGTTCCGCCGCAACTTCTCATATGGTCGTAATTTACTTTGCATGTCTTTAATTATAAGCGTACTTACTATATAGTAAGTAACCTTATAAATAATAAACGTTTACGTGAAAAAATAACATTCTTACAAATATTCATGGATACTAACGGTACCAAAGGGGTCACAATTTCTCCGGTGATTCTGATACCCGGTCTTATTGGATGGGGATTGCTGGAAGGCTACTGGGATACTGCTACGACTGCCGGGACGAACACCTTTGGTATGAGAGTGTTGGAGAGTATGCCGAGTGTCGCAAGTTCCCAGCACGATCGCGCCTGTGACATTTTCGCGCACATCCGAGGAGAGCGCAGCGACTATGGACAAGAGCACGCCGACACCTGTCAACACACGCGCCACGGTGAGGACTACACCGGGCGTGCCCTGTTTCCCGCCTGGTCAGCGGAACACCCAGTTCACCTGGTAACTCACTCGTCCGGAGCCAATGCGGCTCGTTGTCTACAGTATCTCCTCTCCCAGGACTACTGGGGTTTGGGAACCTCGGCAAGGTGGATACGATCTATCAGTGTAATTGTGGGTAATCTACGTGGAACAGTTCTGCCCGAAATGTTTGGCCATGAGCCGGACTCTGACATGGCGGACAAGGAAGCGTTCATTGAAATGATGGACCAACTTCTTGTTGCCATTGATTGGGGGCAACAAAAGACAGACTATGGTCCTGAAGCTGCCGTCAAGGTTCGTAATTGGCGGTTGGGTCAATGGGGTCATCGGCTAGATGAACCATTGGACGATAACTGGAGGTCTAGAGTGCAGGCCTCTAATCTTTTCACTAATCGTGATCACGGCTTTTTTGATCTAACTCCGATTGGATGTCGCATTTTAAATCAACGTTTCGGTAACGACCATCCTGAAACCTTTTACTTTTCTTACTATGCTGAACTCACGTCGCGAACTGGTTCTAAATTTACCATCCCACCGACCGTTTGTCCGATTCTCATTATGCCTGCGGGTTACATTCTGAGTCGGAAGTTGCAGTCAAACGAAAAGGATGGATTCAGTGAAAATGATTGTTTGAATAACGATGGTGTAATCCCGATTTATGGTCAACGGTACCCTGCTGGCAGAGAGTCAACTGCCGTGGCAGATCAATCATTGGCTCCTGAATTACTAATAAACGGAGATATAACGGAGCCTCCTCCATCCCCTGAACCTTCTTCTGTTACACCAGAGATGAAGCCGGGAATTTGGCACTATGCTGAGATACGGCATCTCCTTAGTTCCAAGAACCCTTGGGATCATATTGAAGTGGTATGGGGCAGAACGTTTCTCCGACCTGTGCCAATTCAAAGACCACCAGAGCAACAGAGAAGACTGTACGAGTTTATTTTTCACCGACTAGCCACCTTGCCTAACTTGTGATTTGAGTATATATTTACTTGCTTCCACTTCTCTTTGATTTTTGATATCCTATATTATAAAGGTGTGCTATTTATTATTCAATTTGTATTTTTGTATAAAAACTAAACCATAGTTTTACCATATCAGTAAATAATAATAATAATATGCTTGTGAGTTATTTTGATATATATATAATCATACCTATAGTTTTGTAAAAATATGAATTAAATGTTTATGGGAAAGAGTAATATATATGTACTATATGTTTAATTTAAATCTGTAATCTATGAACTTTTATCAAAATTAATTTTTTTCATAAGTTTTTGTAATTTTTTTGTTATTTTGCTAATCGAATTCCTGACATAGAATTATCATAACAATACTATTTTAATTGATTTGGCAGTTTTTAGATACTTATTGGATTCATGAATATAAGTTTAATACTAAGCATAATATTTTACATTGAATGAAACAAATAAATGTTAATATTATATAAAGATTTTTATATATTTAGTGAAATCTTCCCTTATTCGTAAAACTTATTTTAAATTTTAAATATATACCATATGTAAATCTATTTAGAATTTTACATAAAAACTCTAACAAATGAAATTTATTTTATATCTTTATGTTTGTAAACAATGTTAGAATATTTTTTATGAACTTTAGACTATACAAATTTATTTTAAACTTATTCATACCATATTCATACCACCAATTAATTATCTAAATTAGAAATTAAAAACGTCTAGGCATGCAGGTTCACTAAATATATCTGAGGTACTTCAATGCAATCGATTATAATATGGCCAACAGAATAAACGCAACTAACATTTATATGTAATTGTCAATGTTAAAGTTTTCAAAATATAGATTTTTTAATGCAATATGGGCAATTACTTTAGTGGACTCAACCCTTGATTGACTCAATAAAGTAACGAATCTGTGTCCTGAAACACAAAATTATACAGTTATCCTTTGCGATCTCAAAGTTGCCATTCTTCTTACTTATTATAGCTTTTGTTTACAAACGTACACTACTATAGATCTATATAAGCAACATTTATTTAAAAAAGGCAAACACAAAAGATTGAGAAAAAATCCAGGTTGATTATTTTTTTGAATAATGAAACTTTGCCATCCATGCAGGTGCCATTTTAATGTCAATTGAAACTTTCTGCTTATTTTTAGACATTATCTTGCTTGTGTATTTCAATAATGTATTTATCTTTGAAAATAAGAGAAGATGTAAATATTTACAGTTTCTAAGATTTTTACTAGTCTATTTGTATTTTTGACACTATATGTACAGTTTCAACTAATACAATATATTTTTTATAATCTTGTTTAACATATTAATTTCTTTCATTATATACAGTGGTTCTATTTATACTAATAAATCAATAAGGATTTTTAAATGGTTTTAACGGGTTTAACTCCAGAAATTAATGTCAAAGTGTATTATTATTATTGATACAATTATGGAATCTATTTAATTTATGTTATAATTCTTTTTGCACAATAATTTGTTACACACGGCTAAATGTCATATATAAGATATCGAAGAAATACCCACAATTGTAATATTTAGTTTCAGTTCTATAACGTTGACGTAATTCATACAAAAAAAAAACATTTGGAACATATTACCATGAGATATATGACACATAACTTGACATTTTAAAAATAATAATTTATACAATAGTATAATGTATGTTGTTTTTCTTCATCCTTCTTGTTATATTTGTATCCATTATAATACGCGAGGGTATTTTGGAGTACACTACTTAATGCTTAGACTGACTCACGTATATAAACCCGCATAGAAGATTAATACTATATTTTATAAGTATATAGGTAATGCTTTTATTTGCGTTCATAATAGCATATTAAAGGTATAGTTTAACTTCTAAGCATTCCTGTACCTACACCTCAATGGTATGCTGTGACAACGCAGTCTATAACTGTCATATGAAGTAAAACCAATTGTTACCGTTCTGCAGTTTTATTTATGATTAGCGGAATATCAATGATATATTTTGCAGAACAATTAATGCTCGTTTATGCCATAAATGGGTGTCTGACCGGTGCATTGTGAACACATTGAAAAGGTGTGTAATATACATCAGTTACAGACCCCGTAGTTACCAATAAGCGTACTTACAAATTTAATTTTTGATGAGTTATATTTAATTTTGATGTGTATATATTGTATAGGTTAATTAACTGTAAAACTATAATGTTTTATATTTGTTAATTTCACAAAAAAAAATTTCCTTACTAAAAGTATCAAATAATTAGTATTTGTCCAAGTTATACATTTTTTAATTTTTTTATAATAAGAAAGAATACTTTTCATTCATATTAATTGTTGCAATTAATTAGGTTTCAAATATTTATAATATATATATATTTTAAATGAATTATTCTTTATTCACTGTTAGTGACTGACATATGATTTGATAGCTAATCTAATTAATGCATTTAGCGTGTAGTTTTTATGTAATACATCATTATATATAGAAGAAAATAGTATATTTTGTTTTAAGTTTTTCACAGAATATTTGTTATTTACGAGTTTAACAATTCTTACATACATTCTTTTTACTTTATTATAATTTAGTTCAATAAAATGTCAATAGATCATCTCAAGTATACATATACCATTTAATTTGTATCCTTTTTATGAGGAACTACAATATATATTTTTGTAAATTTTGATTGCATTGCATTCATTATATTTTCTGCATCTTTAATTTTGTAATTTTAATTGAAATTTTCATATTTATTTAATTTTAAAGTTACTATTTATAAATGTAAAATAAATAATAATACATAACTATATTATTTTATTTCATTTAACATTAAAAAATTTGCTCATTATAAAACTAGTAATATTAATTGAATATGATTTTATATTGTAATTATTAATTACATTGTAAAATAGAACATTTGACTTCTGTTAATATATTCCTATGGTTTCAAAAGAGAATAATTAATAAGAGCGCTGTGTAACGTTTTTGAGTGAAATTCTAAAATTCAGCAAACAACAGTAAAATTCAGCAACAACTGCATCCGGCCATATACAGTTATAATATAACTAATTATAGATTACATCTTCATTTGAATGATTTACAACATATTTGTTTTCAACTAAAAATATATAATTTCAGATCATACTCATTTGTGATGACCTAAACAATGTGAAACAATTAGTTATTTTTACACAAAACAAGTTTATTTATGTTTTCTGTTTTGTTTTTGTGTGAGCTATTTAAATATATCAAATGGGGTGTTGCATTGTTGCATTATAAATTTATCTAATTTATTATATAAATATGTTTTCAACTTTTTCGCTTATTGCGTGATATGGTATGTCAGTAATGTAATCCTCCTTATAACGTATAATTATATTGTGTATATATAGTATAAATTTAAAATGTTTCATTTAAAAGCCTACTTATAAATGTAATCAAAATTTTATGATATTTATTATTAAAAATTTTTTTTTTATACTGCTATGTTTTTATAAAATACCAAAACCTGTAAAGCACACATTATCAAAATGTGATATACGTGCATCCACGATTTTTAATTCTTTAATAATTTCACGGTTATATGTTATATGTAAAAACTCACTTTTATATTTAAGATAACATATGCACTTAGATTATCATCACAAGTTATATAAGATAACAAGACCATTAAAATAATTTCAAAATATTAAAATATCTCACTATTGCTTTTTAATTTTTTTATTGTGGTATTCATTGTCAGTTATATAATGTTCAAAATTGTGATTTATGATATCGGTGATCACAATTTACATATATTTATCTATTGTTTTGTCTTGTTGCAATAATTTCAAAAAAGATTGTTGCAAAAAAGATTGGTTCATCAATTTGTAGTAATTATAATATGACATCGAATTCGCTGAATCTTATAAAAAAATAATGCCTCAATAATGCATTACTAAAAATTATGCTTTTATTAAATTAAGCGCCGAACTTAAATTTCGTATAGTATAAGATTTTAATATCTAAAATGATATCATCAGAGAACTATTAGTTAGGCCTTACACTAATCTATTATATAGTATATTTGTTTTGCAGCGAAGCTTTTCATTTAAAGATTTTACATATAGTGTGATGCTTATATCTCCAAAATAAATATTCTGTTTCATGTATATTATTTATTATATTAAAGGGTATAATTGTTTTAAAACTTATATATTAATACATAAAAACAAATTTTGTTAAACAAGCATTTGTAATATTTTTCACCACATCAATTAAATGTTGTAGTTTATTTATTGTATTTCACAAATATTCAATAGTTTTTGGCGCTTTTTCTTCTCTAATTTATCTTAACTAAAAATTAATTACAAAAATCTTCTAATTAGTTCGCGCATATCGTAGAAAACTCAGTAAATTTATTATTATCTTAATGTTATATATTTATCAAGAACCAATTAGTAGTGGTACTATATTATACAGCGTATGCCATATTTCACAATAAACTTGAAAATGGCTTGCCGGAGAAGGTAAATCTAAGCATGAATTATTTAGCATTCGTTCTCAGATTATATATAAGTAAATATATAAAAATAGACGTAGTAAGCCTATAATGTATAATATGCATTCTACTAAATACATACGTTTGTATATTGATTGGTTGTGCAGGAAGTGAATCATTTGAAGTATACTTTATCATTATGTCCACAAACCTTCTCATGAACATGACAGTAAACAAACGTAGGCCTATGAAGGTGTTGTTATTATAATTGAGATATTATATATTTTACAGCTAGACATAGTATACACCATGTGAATAATTGTATAGCAGGAGGGTTGCGAGTAAAATATAGATACATTTAATACGATTAAACAACTAGATATTTAAATTGTTAATAACAGCGTGTACATGCATCATGTTTTATTTATTATAGACAATGTAAAGATATTGTTTATTCCAGAAGAAAAATGACAGCGATTTCACTATGAGAATATAATGAAATTGTGATTTATAAGTTTAGTTATGGTATATAATAAAATGTTGTGTTACTAAAATAAATAATTAATATTCATGAGTTATAATGAGAAATATAACTATGATTTTGCAACCATAAACCACATGTTTATAAATTTTAAGTTGGAAAATACGTTTAGTGATTTTGCCATTGTTTCTTCTTATCTAAATTATGAACCGTGGCATTGAGTACATAATATCCTAGGTGAATTTTTATCATTATCACGCTGTGAAAGCTAATGGATTTAACTAATTTTTACTACATTGTAATTAAACTATGTTATAAGAATTTACTATAATAATTTCCAAATTTTATCTGCTTAATCAATGTAAATATCAACTGCTTTCCAATTGTAATTCTACCTTAAGTTGATATTTTGACGTGACAATTGTTTATTCTCTCTCACAAACTCTTTCACTCACACGATCTCTCCCCCTTTATTTCTCCCACTCTGAATGTTACACTTTTTCTATCTCTAATCTCAGAACCTCTCTCTGTCTCTCTACAGCTTATTTCCAAACGTACATGTTTAAAGAATATTGACTCAACTTCCCGACATGTTTATGTTTATACTGTTATGAGTGAATTTCGCAGTCGTAAATAGTAATACATTCAATCATAATCAGTGACATCATTTATTAAACGAAAACGATTGAAGGACGATTAGTAAGTGACAATTACGCTATGACATGTCAAAAGTAAAGCGTCAATGCAAATCTGGACCAATACTTTCCACAGCTCATGGAATCGATCTTCTGAGTCTTCTTCCTCCGTGTTGTTTAAGGTTTGGAATATGCTTGGAATGATGGTGCTATAATACCGCAAGAAATTCTTGATATCGAGATGAATAACTTGGTTGATATCATATATGATGAAGAAGATGACGAGGATGAAATTGTCTTGTAATAAAATTTTCACATTAAGGGTCCTAAGTTTTATACTGATGCAACTATGCAGAAAATTGCTGTTGTAGATATTGATATTAACATTACTTATGTTATTAATCAGTTTTTAGCCGAGTGTCTTGGCTTTATTTTTTCAAATTACACTTAGCTCCTGCAGAAGCATGTATTGTATATACATACAGATGTTAAAGTATTTACTTATCTGTTTAAGAAATTACATTTCTGTGTTCACTCTATCTTTTTATATTTATTATATAAAACAAGGGCACTATGCCTGCATGGGGGCCTTTTCAGGACTATAAGGCTGACCAACCCTCCAGAAAAATTAGCATACATCACCGGGCTTTGCTCAATCTTTTATTTGTAACATGCCATGTATGATTCAAGGAGCCAACATTTATTGTTTATAATTTTAATTGTTATGCGAGGTTACATACCATTGCACCTATATTTAAACCTACATAATATTATTTCAGTGCTATTTGGATACTGTACACATTTCATAAATAAATTTGCTAAAGGAATATTGATCATTATAAAGATATTCGAGTAAAACACGAATTTTTGGACACTTGATGCCATTTTGTACAGTTATTTTGCTATGTAGAGTTCCATATTTGTCCGATAAAGCTGAACTTTTCACGTAATACGTAAAATAATGTTATTCACATTTCATAAAAGCATATATTACTAAAAAATATTGATTGTTTTTGGAATATTCAACTTAAACACGAATTTTTGACCATTTTGGATAGTTTTTGGCCATTTCGGACAGTTTGTTGGCACTGAAAAATTTATTATTTGTCCGATTAAGGTGATTTTTTAAAAACAATATTTTAAATAATTCTATTTACATTTTATAAAAGCGTATTGCAAAATAAGGGTGATTTTTCTTTATATATTCGAGAGAAACACTTATTTTGGCGGCAATTTTGTTTTTGAATGCCCGCCATGGATTGAAGCTACTCGATAAATTAGGAAAACAAGTAGATTTTAACTCTTTGAAATGTAACCTATTGG
The DNA here is from genome assembly GCA_034780555.1 of Coelogynopora nodosa. Taxonomy (NCBI): domain Eukaryota; kingdom Metazoa; phylum Platyhelminthes; order Proseriata; family Coelogynoporidae; genus Coelogynopora; species Coelogynopora nodosa. Next base: position 16,184 of record JAUZND010027637.1, read on the forward strand.
AAAAACATTGACAGACAAATTTCACAGAGGGGAAAGTTTCGTATTACTGGCCCATGGACTACTAAGTTATGTTTTAAAAGCTCGGGTGTATTTTACTTATAATTTTTTTTCTTAAGTGGTTTTCTTGCTTCTTTATTATTAAAAATTGATAAGTAATTTTTTTGTTGCATCATATATTAAGAAGTAGTTTAACATCACTGGTGGTAAATGTTTTAAATATAGTGATCATTCTTAATTATGTGACTATTATTAATAATATATTTTTTAGTCAAAAAATCTTAATTACACACATTAAATGTACTTTTCTCAGCTATCAGATATTTTATTTATATATATTTATATATTACGTGTTCTTTATTCTACAGGTCGTGGCTCCTACAAATGGAAGGGATCTGGATCAACTTATGAGGGTGATTTCAAGGGGGGCATGCGTAATGGATTCGGAGTTCTGAGCGTCTTTGTTGCTGGTCAATACAAGAAGCAGTACTCCGGAGGTTGGAAGAACGATAAACGCCATGTAGGAGAAGGTTTATATACTTATTTGGTTTTATTTTATCCTGTTATTTAGCACGAGGAGTGGAGTTAATATGGCCAATCAACACTATGATTAGATTCAACTTTTAGTTACCAAATGTAAAACATCTCTTAAATGGATGAAATTATAGTTATAAAAAAAATAAAATGAACAGTTCAGAATGAGATTTTGGAAATTATTAAGTAGACAGAATGTTCTTATTAATTTTCTGTATCATAGCTGTTATACATTTCATGCTTATAATTTGCGACAAAACTTTAATCAATTTGTTTGGCCAATATTATTTACGAGGTATTAAGACAATACTTTTACAAATTAATATAAATTTATTCACTATGATAATATGTTTTACCAGAAATTTACTGAATTTATTTATCATAATGTTATATGTTACCAGAAATTGTTATTTTATTATAAAACACTTTTTTATCAGAAAATACATAAAATACTGTGTTAAAACATTTTCCCCGAGGAATAAAAACACATTTCACTATACAATCGTACAATAATAAAAGTTTCCCAAAGGTGAATAGAATTCTCCTCAAATTAAAATGGAAGTATCTTTCCGGGTTTTATCCCTGAAGGAATCAACAGTGCATACCGCGTGGTGCGCGGTATCTCAGTTCACACTCCCAGATATCTCGATAATTATGTATCCACCTCAATGTATCAATACACAGTTAATTACTACATCGCATCACGGCACAGCACAGCACAACCGTGTGCATTTAGTATTGTCGGTTGTTTCACACATGATCTACTAGGCCTACATATGTTGCATTACCGTGGCAATAGTTTTCAATGTTCTCCTTCTCTGTCTAATTATGCACATAAAAAAGGAGACTTAAGCTCACTGCACGGCAACATTTATGTAACCAAATATATTTATCAAATTACAATCGGGTAATAGCAAATAGGTTGCAACTGGGACTTACAGAATACTGGGTCGTCGAATATTTAGTTACATACTAAACGTTTATTGGGCGAATGGGATCTTTAGATTCAGAGAAAACTACACACCATAAAATTAAACTTATAAAATTAAATTAATCAAACCTCGTGTTATTTTATATTGTAAATTGAACTGGTGAATCTTTTACTAATTCCATCTTCAATCGTCGGTTGAAATAAACTGTCCGCCTCCTTCTGTTGTTCTTCGTTCAATGTAAATATTTCCCCTTTATTATTATCATACAATATAATTTTTACGCATACAAAAGAAGAACTATAGCGTTCATAGATGCGTGTAAAATATAAATTAATATACGAGCTCATATTATAAACTCTTTTGAAAAGTAGGCTGTTTTTCATCCCTATAATCAGAAATGTGTAATTGCATTGCAAATGTTGAAATAATTGAACAGGTATCATTGATATATAGTAGGCCAGGCCCTAACAATAATAATATTTGAAATGTATTTTCTTGTCCACTTATAATTTGTTCATTATATGTATGATTTTATGATATTTGGCATTCATTATATCAATATATATAGAGTGGTTCACATATTTCGAACTTACTATGTGATAGGCCTGGTAAATGTTGAATTTGTTATCATTTTACACAGTATATAGCTAATGGATAGGTAGGTGAAAGTTATTCTATTTCACTTCTCAATACAATCGAAATAACTAATGTAAAAATAAATAAATGGATGAAAATGGATAAACAAAGTGGCTCTTAAATAACTCAATATACAATCAATATCAAACCAGTGTTTTTAGTGGTTTGATATTGATTTTATATTGAGTTATTTAAGAGCCGCGCCACTTTGGTTTTTATTCACCAACTGAAACCAAATTATGAAAAAGTCAAATATACCATCAAAGAGTTTCACATTGAAAATCAAACCACAAATAATATAAAATAAAATGGTTTAACATTAGGATGTATCTTTTATACTCTAAAGCCAAACTCATACTTGAAAGGCAAAATCGAAGGCAGAGACATGACAGATCTATAAAAATATATCTTTAAATCAATATGTACTACTAAAGAAAATTTGTCTAAAAATGTGTACTATCTTGACAATAGCCCTCTCTGCATTACGGTAGTATATTATTATTGAACAAGCAGTTTCTGGTTTTCTGTTCATTAAATCAGTTAAATTACACAGTCAATAAAAGAGTAAATGTTCCTCTTTATTTGTCAACAGCAAACACACGATGCTCTCATGTTTACGAACTGAAAGAAACGTGCTATAAGAATAAATATTGTGGAAGTCGTTTCTCTAGTATATTGATGCAGTGGATTCTGTCTGTGTTTTTTAAAATAATGGAGTATTACTCTACATGAAATTAAATTTTAAAATTATCAAATTTAGTATTTGTTAATTTCTAATATCACATTAATATCTTTTACAAACTAGCCGCGTCACGTATTCAGCCTTAAGCTGAATAGTCTGTTAAGTCTGAATAGTCTGCTAAATAGATTATATTTTAACCTTTATCACAATTAAACATTTCGTTTCACTTCCTTATACTATGTTGAACGTTTTACATTCGTCATAATATTATATATATTTATGTATAACTGTTTATAATCAAAGCAATGAGTCAGATAATATTTAATATATCCGATTCATATTATGACTTATTTTAACGGAAATAAAAAAAAATGATCCATGTTTTAATCTAAAATTTACTACATCCATTTTATAATCAACTGTGCCAATTGTTAAACACTCTAAAATGTAATTGATTAAAAATGTGAAGTCATTGCAAGAAATTTACTAGAGTCGTTAATTATTGATAAACATGTTATTTCGCCCCAGTACAGATTATTTAACTCTAAACATTAATATAAAACGTCGTCCCTAAAACAACTAATAAAGGGTTATATGTATATAATCACATATTGTTTTCACTATAGTGATATACAATATATTATAGAGTCATTAGACAGCCTAAAATGGATTACCCAACCTATCCAACTCTCTCCCTGCCCCCCCCCAAATCAGGGGTACGGCGAGAATTGGTACTCGGAAACGGAATATTATGAGGGCGAGTGGTACGCGGACAAACGGAGCGGCTGGGGGCGCATGTACAACGCGGATGGCAGTGTCTACGAGGGGGAATGGTACGATGACCAGCGAAGTGGACAGGGCATGCTTAGACTGAGTGAGTGTACATAGATTGTGGTGGATGGACTTGGTCACCCCCCCCATGTGTGTGTCTGTATATAGGAGAATACCTCTTCTTCGCTATCCATGCTATGGAGTATTTAACGGAATAATCAGGCTGATTTTCACACTATACAGTGAAGGATAAAAGGGTCTGTTATAAATTTTTAACTATTCAATTTATTGGGACAAATGTTGGGTTTAACTAACTGAATGTCTTCCTTCGTAACCTGTAAACAATGCAACAGGTGTCTTAACTTAATCTTAACTTAATAAACTGTGATTTATTTCTAATGTATGAACAGTTTCGAGATCATAGATCTATATAATTACTCTGATTTGATCGGATTTCATGTACCAGACACATTTTACATCTAAACCGGGTAGCGCCGTCCGAAAACTAGTACATTATTAATGGGATTATATCGTTTATATTTTGGTTAACTAAGTTATATTACAGTTTCTATACTATATACATTATTATAATGTTTTTGTCTCCATAGACCATATGAATTTATTATCTATTTTAAAAGAAACTATGTTTAGAAGTTTAGTAATAGTGTATATTAGGAAGGCCCTTTATAGCTAAAATAAAATTAAAATTAATTCTGATCTATCATCAAAAGTTTAAAGCTTTTACGTTACTGTTTGGTCAAACTAAAAGAAAAATAAATTTATATTATCTGAATGCTTTTTCTTTTCTTTATGAAATTGTTTCGGGCAGGAATCATCGCATAATGTTTTTTTTAAAAAGAGGTTATATAAACTAAAATTATACTCTGCTCACCATCATTTTTTGTTAAATATTATGGATTTAGTATCTTTTATTTCTGAAAGAACAACAATTTCAAAATTTGATTTACTGGTTGGATTTCGCTTCATTGTGTGACCGATTATAAGGATTAAATCAGGTGACTCTGATGGCATTGCTACTTCTATGCACATACAAGCAAAGATTTGGTAGCCTATCAAGATAATATATGTATTTTGTATGTATGGGAAAAAATTGACTTGGGATATGAATTTATCAACCTCTGGGTCCTTGGCCTCAATTCGGTAACTTTGTTGTAAATCATTAATTGGCTTCGACTGACCTCCAAAGTTCTATATATATATATTAGCTATTAATACGTTTAAATATGCCAAATAACTTTATTTTAAAAATAACGTTATTTTCTCTAGAGTATGCTAATATAATGGTGCAGCCATATCTTCAAAATAGCTGTCAAAGTGGCTATAAAATCACTAAAATAGGCATTCTGTTGATGTATAGCATTCATATTGATATGAATGATAATTACATAATCACCCTATATTTGCCCACACTATATTAACTATAAACATTATCCTATAAAACCTTTCAAAATGTGCTTTCTCCAAATACATTCAAATGATTTATTTTTTCCATCATCCAAGTTACTTTTTTGATTGGTCAGATTTTCCATGTTTATAGTGTATGACTTGAGAACTAAAAATGTTTAAAAATAGTATTTTCAGTAATACATAAATAAATGAGTTTTAGCATAATCAACGAACCAACAACGTTCTATACGTTTCTAAATGAAAAAAAAACTCCCTAAAACTCTCTTGATTCGCCGTCGCGCGTGCGCAGCCAACAACAACCGCTACGAGGGAACCTGGGCCAACGGACTGAAGAACGGCCGCGGCAAGTTCTTCTACCTTCAGACGGGCCAGGTTCACGTCGGCGTGTGGGTAGACGATGTGGCCAAGTGCGGCGAAATGATGGACTTTGACCGGGAATCCGCTCCCATGCCGACCAAGTACCCCATTCAACGCGTGAGTTAGTTAACTGTACCTCCTGCCTGGTGCTCCTGGGTCCGTTGAAAGGTTTAATTTATCTTGTAATAGGTAAAATTAAGCGGCTTTCTAGATATACGGTTCCCCATTCTTTTAAACTTAAACATGTGATTAGAATAATACCATACTAAATTTTTGAATTACAAATTGGAAGTTTTTCAAGTTAATTGTACGCTAATTTTTAAAAGTATAGTATAAACTATATCTATTGAATAATTGATTACTTTAAATGGACGTTATTCTGAACTCTCGGCAATATCTATAGCAATTATTGTGAGTTATATATTTATCGATCCATGCGTGTTGTAACAATGAAATTCACAGTATGGCTTCCACTCAATTGTCACTTTTAAACAATTATTCGATTAAGAATAGATGATACATTATAGAGATGTACCTAGAGAGAATGTCAGTTTCTATTATTAATGATATGCTGTTACCCATTGCATAGATCCGTAGATAATGACACTCCTCTTTACGTTATAAGAAAGGTATCACCGTAAACTGACTTTTATCGTGATATCTTTCTTACAGTATACAGTAAGGAATTCCTAACCAAAAATGACGATTATTGATTTTATAGTGTATATATATATATATTGTATATGTTTCAGTACATAAAATTACAATGAAACAAATTCGATTCAATTGATTAGATATAATTAGGTCATGTTATCTTTATTACCAATTAAATTGAATTGTAATACTATTTAATATTATTTATTGGATAATATTTGTTCGATTATAACCCACATGAATAGAGGTAAGGAAGTTCGTCCGTAAATGCTTTTCGTCATGTTTTACTTATTAATAATATGTGTTTTAAAATACCAATTGCTTTTTTGTGTATTTACTACGTTTTGTAAAAAATAAATATGAAGACACTGAACAACGTGAAATACAAAAGTGTTCAACGTATTACACAAAAAATAAATACACAGCACTATAGATTAAATATATTCGTAAATGACATCTTAAATCAAAACATATATAACAATTTATCATATCATGTGATAATGAAATAAAGAGTCGAGAAGTTACAACCTACAAAAATATTTGAAACATTTGTGCATTCCGAGTTCACCCCCATTCCTCCAACTTCTCCCGGTTTCCACACTCCTTCCAGTTCAATAAGTATTTAACTAAATATATATTGTAAATGAAAAAAGCTAAATAAAATCGCATGTTTATATAGTTTCCAAAGCTTTTTGTCAACGCACTAAGTGAACGTAAACAAAGGATGAATAAAAAGAGAGAAAGGTCATACATATTGTAGTATATGCTATTATTTAGAAAGAAGAGGCAAACTTTAGAGGACAAATAAGTAACATCATTAGCATTGGTAACATCGTTATGTATAATATGATACTTTTTACATCGACTAGTGCAGGTGAATTGGGCAAAGTGTGGGTGAACTAGGAATGTGGGTGAATTGGGACTGTTGGCGAATTAGGAGTGTGGCGAACTGGGAATCGCTCGAATTGATTAAATATGTTATGCGACGGAACTCTTTCTTCGAATTCCATAATTGATTCAACGTATGTCAAATTTGAAACTCTCCATATATCGACCTACGCCAGATCTGAACAAAAGCAGATGTTTTCTTGAGTTGAGCATAATGTAATGATGGAGAATGAAGTGTTATACGCTATGATGTAATTACAACGTGTTTGTTAAAGATTAAGACATAAATTTAATCTATTTCAGCTTTACATTTATTGAATATATAAAATTAACATAGTGGTTGTTTCCAATGTAACTGAAGACTTGAAAACTTATTAATACCATAATTATTGAAAATGCTTTAAATTAATATAATTTTTTATGTGTGACTTTTAGCAAAATAAGTATTGCAATTATTGTCGAAGGTCACCTATGTACAGCTCCGGCCATTAGTATCCGGACAGTAAGAAAATTATATTTTTTTCTGTTATTTTTATTATTTTATAATTTTTATTGTTTACAAGCGATCTATTTTAGGAAACTAATGTACAA
>JAUZND010027648.1:0-23648 GCA_034780555.1 Coelogynopora nodosa
ATTTTGTTATTGACATTTTAAAGAACTCATTAGCATATATGCTAATGTGTCACAGAAACGCTGGATGGTATACTACTAAGATAGGTAATGTTACTAAATGACTCAAAGAAAGAGAAGAAAAGAACAACAACATATGAGGAGACTATATAGCACATATTGCGAGACATTAATATATGTTGCTGTGTTACGAATATGTTGCGATATGTTAGGAATATGTTTCGGTATGTTGCGAATATGGTGCATGATGTGAATAATATCAATAAACATCGCTTTATGTGAAAAGAGACAACGTTATTTAAAGCTTTATATCACAGTGTTAAAAAACATAGTGTGCCATAATGAGACGAGAGGCTATACATGACGTATTAAAGATATACAAAAATGATTTCTGCTCTTTTTACTAGAACTTCCCAAAATGCCTTTAATTAATTAGTAAAATTCAATTCAGCGTTCAAATGGAAACTTCGAATGGTGATGAATTGTTTATAAATATAGTTAAAAATATTATTTGTAATTTATATGTTAATAATACAGAAGTTATTATTAATTAATTATGAATACATAATCAAATTCGCCTTTTTTGAAACTATCAAAGAAAGGAGATACGAATAATATTATTCGATCTCTATGATATGTCCTGAAAAACGATACAAGTATTGCAATTAGAAGTATGTGAATATCTTTAATGGATTCCCTGCCTCTGAAAACATAGGATAAACACATTTTAATAAGTTTATATGATAAATAGAAGCTGATATATTACAAAATATGTTTTTCACGGTGGTCATTTTGAAAAAAAATGGTTGTCATGGAGGTTTGTCCGCAAATGTAAACATGTATTTTTAGATTCCCCATGTTATAACGTTTCCGAAAATGTATAGGTTTGCTAATTTCACAACATTTTTGAACGAACATTAATTTACTGACATAGTGAACCTGACCATAATATCAAAAATATAAAACAATTAGAATTAGAATTATATTATATACTTTGAATTATGTTTTGTAATAATATGGAAAATAATTTAATGTTTCTATGAATAGAAAATGTAAATCAATAAATAATTGTTATTAAAAAAATGAATTAGAATTTATTAATTATATACATTTTTAAAGCAAGAATAATCAACCATAACATGAACTAACTGTGAAAAAGATTGATCAACTTGATTACGTCAAAATATTATTGTAAAATTAAATTATTATATTATACGTAACAGCTTTTTTATTAAGCAATTTTATTTTTCTCAATATGTGTGTACGGTGTATATATATTGTATATATATCTATATACATATACCTATATTTTATAATTATATATATATAGAGAGAGAACGGCTCAATTTAATTTTTTTATGTTATATCTCATTTAGTATGTTTGGGTTATGTTTAGAACTAACATCAATTTCACTGACTAAATCTTTAAGATTTTCATAATGTTTTCAAGGAAAAACTTGACAATTTTATAATGATGCAATCTATATACTATAGACCTTGATTTTATTTTCGTGTAGTATATTTGCCTACAGATTCATGTTTAAGACGTTTTGGATAAATGTTTAAGTACACAGGAAACTTTATATAGAACAACACAATTTGTTTTATAACTCAATAGCTCAAGGCAATTCATTTGACTAGACTGAAAAATAGCATTGTTAATAAGTTCTAAAGAATACTTTCCTCTTGAATAAAAGGGAACATTTATGAGTTCTTTTACAAGAAATGCTAAACCAAATTTTATAAGCGACTAATTAAGCTAATAAACTAAGGTTTTAACAATTTTTCACTGTCGAGGTACGCCATACTTGTGGAGAATATTCATTTTGTAAGGGATGTAAAGGAGTAAGTTATATATAATAATTGTTAGTTAAATGTAAACATGATTGGCTAAAATTATTATTTTTATTAATTACACTAACACTATATAATTTAAGATTATCGAACGATATAGCCTCAAAAATGTTTACGTTGTAGTTTTAACTCATTTTCATACAATTTTAATTTATTTACAATTTTGCTGCAAATATACATTAATTTATAATTTAATTGTTTCATATTACTGTCGTAGATGTAATTATTACAAAAAATTGCTAGCACTTAAAAAATAAAGCAAAATATTACTTATTGCATTTAACCATGAGCGAACCTCAATTTTGCAATTATATCGAAGTATTAAAATGATAATTATCATCGATGTTTTTTTCGATAACAAAAATCTTTTAAAATATTTTATATTTCATTTAAACACTAATACCTTATGTTACGTGGTTTAATTTGAATCGCAGTTCATATAATTTTTACATTACATATACTGCATTGAATTAATTTAGCTTTAATTCCCTATTTATTGTGGAACTATATATTATGCTGTTGACGGTTTTAATTAATTGAAATCAACATGGAAACCTCAATGTATTCTTTCCTTCCCCCTTTCACTCTAGTGGATACACATTAGATACATAAACTCCTCCAATATTGTTCGCTACGGTTTTAGTTGAGGACAAACAATACAAGCGAACTTACATGCTTTTCTTCTTCTTCCGCTCCTGTTTGCTATCGAATAAATCGTTCCATGAAGAAGATTCATTTTTCTCTTGTTTTGATTTTCTTAAAAAATCCTATTCAAGGGGACGGAAAAGCATATGTATATAATATATACTTTGTTAAGATAACTTAGTAGATATAGAATGGAATTGGGAGAAAGTTTCACGAAAAAAAAATTTTGAAAGGGAAGTGAGTGCTAGCTAAATGGGTGCAAAAACTTTTTTTTTTTTTTTTGTAATCAATATATATATATATAGTATTAATTGTTATTTTTTATGTTTTGATATATTATTATATTTACATATGTATGGGCTATGCCTTGAATGTAAACATTTTCTTAATTTCAGAATCATTATTTATATAGATCGCCTTTTAAAAGAATGAAAACCTTTTTTTGGGATGCTTAGTTTAATAAAAATACAGACTCGATGTTTCGTTTTACGAATTAATCAAGGAAGTGAATGCTTCAATGACACTACAAAATACGGTAAGTACTGAACATAATACGGTTAAAAAATTTAGTATTAGTGAAGTAACTAATGACTCTTAGTTATATATTTATTTACTATCTTTTGTCATATTATGAACAATAACTTATTTAATTCTGATAATTTTCCAAAATAATTAAAGTTATAATTGATAAATGTATATGATATTTGTTGTCCTAAATCACATACCATAATATGAACTATAATCTTAGTTTTATTTTGTTGCTTTAAATACTCTTTAATTAAATTGTGTCTGGTTTTCCCTTTTTTTCTTTAGGTTCTGACATTATATCGGATGTTTCCACAGACATGACATTTTATCTTTTTATATTCTAGGTATGTCACACTGTATAAAATATATGAGATTCGACGAGTCTATATATTTATTTTACAGTTGTTGAATTTCAACTAAATGTGTTGTTTGATGCTAAACTTATTTTATTATAGTTTATAATTTTTCTTATTTTTTTTCTTATTTTTTTTACATTTTCTTTTTCATTTTATACATTTTACTTTTGTGCTACATTCAAAATTTATTTTAATTGTATATTAATAAATGTCTTCAACTAATGTATGTGGCAGACAGAAATTAATTTATCAAAACTTTAATTTATAAAGGGATCAATTTATTAAGAAACTGAAATCAAGAAGTTGTATAACAACAACATTCAATAAATTCCATGTGTATCAATCATATATACTGATGATGTCAAAGATAACTAAGAGCGCTGCGTTGCGCTGTATACTATTTGAAGATTAAATTAAATTAGATTAAATTAAATATATATTTATTATAACAAGCAAGCAACATTATTATAATTAATGAAATGTGTGTTTGTTTGCCTTATAAAACTCAAAACCTCATAATGAATAGATTTTATACGAATTTTTCACTAATAATATGCTTGTTGTTATATAATTAAACTAATGGTTAAATTAAAATATAAAAATCGGTTTATGCTGATAAATTATTAATTAACATAATACAGTTTATGTTATATTTCAAACCACAGCCATATATTCATACGTCAAGAAACAAGCACTGTTGTAACATAAACATATAATAAATACACTCGCCATAAAAACTATTTTGTCTAAAGATACAACTACAGCTAAAGATGTGGTCTTATGTACAGTAAGTGTTTAAACAAGCTAAGGGAATGAGTGCGGCTAAACGAGTTAATTATACGAGACAGATTCCTGAATATAATGAACTAATTGATGATTTCTAGAGCACAACTAAAATGTATATTTAATTCTATATAAATAAGCAAGACAGTGTGATAATGAACGGGCAATTGTTACAATAGACGGGTAGACAGTGCTGACTTACTACTGTACAGCAGACTCAGAAGTAAGCTGTTAGTATATAGTGACTCAACTATCAAGCGTTCCTTCATTAAAATTAATGCTGTTATCATGATGATGTTAGCATAAATAAATGCTGTTATTATGTCGTGAGGAATTATATAAATTGTAAAAAAATCCTAGGGAAACGCGTTAGTTATATATCAGCGTTTTTTGAAATTGTAGGCAGTTTTTGTTAGCAAAATATATATTGTTAAATATAATCTGGGTTAAATTAATCTATTTGTAAATGTATCCAATTTACTTTTCACTATTAATATGTTACTAATAATTGCGAAAATAACTTGCAAAAGTTGTTTGTTTTCTGTGTTGAAAAAAATTTTTGAAGCGAAAATTTAATCTAAAATATCCAAAGTGGAAACATCCAAAGAAATTTTAAAATCAATATAAAGCATTAGCAAAATTCTGGAAATACAATAAACTCACCCAAGCAGATCCCTCCTTGCGACCATACAAACGCGGTGACCTGCATAAATATAAAATATGTTGATGTAGTTTTAAAAGATAAATATAACCTTAAATATTTAACAAAATGGTTGCTTTATAAATGGCTTTTATATTTAATTATGACTTGATTTTAATCACCTCCTTTAAATCACTTGATTTACAAAATTGGCTGTTATTATGAGTTTTTACACAATTTACACAATGAGTTATTAAAACATTTACAGACACGTTCATTTTTTGATTCCGTCACACTTTATTAAAAATTGTCTATTTAACGGAAGTACTCGTCTCTTCAAGTGACTGTTGTCCGAATTTCATAAAAATTAAGTTACACTGGATGTAATAATAGGCCACACGTTCTTAGGGCAAAAATGAGCTAATAAGTAAAATAATAGATGAAAAGCCTTAAATATATAGGAGATACGAAACAAACAAACAAACAAAATTAATCAATAAATATATACTATGTAACTCACAATGTAGTATATATTACAACACAATATGCATATTTCTTAATGGATATGTCTGAGCCATATTTTCTAAAATTGAATTAATGTAGAACAACGTATACAATCTTTTCCACAGATTCAGCATCACATTTAGCATCACTTTGGGAACGGAATATCGTACAGAGACAACCTTGGTGACAAAGTGTTAAGATCTAAGATGATATTTTTTGCGATAGTCAATATTTGACTTACTTTCGAAGCTATGACCTAGTTTCTATTTTAGCCAGACATATTCATCCTCAAATTCAGAATCAGATTCACTTTTGGAACGGAATCTTATGTTGAATGTGAGGATGAATGAGTTTGGCTAAAATAGAAAATAGCTCTTATCTTCGACAGTAGGTCAAATATGGACTATCACAAAAAACTTCATTTTAGATATGTCGAGACCTACATTTTGATACCAATGCTGTCTCTGTATAATATTCCGTTCCCAAAGGGAATTTGATGCTGAATCTGAGGAAAAGATTGTATACGTGTGAACGTAAATTTTTTTTTACATAATATATGTTTTTGTTGTATATTAATAAATATTTTTTAATATATATGATGTATATTATTATAATAATCGTTATATTTCAATCAATGTTGTCTTTGGAATATAATCTGTATTAATTATATTTGCTTTATTTTTTCATAAATTTTTTTATCGCTATGATTACAAGTAAATTCGGAATGTATTTAATATTAAATAATAATTTTATTAACAACCACTATATATATTGTTTATATATATGTGTATATATATATACACAATATATATATTTGACTGAATTGCCACATATTATACAAGGTAAGTAATTCCATTTTATAATGTTATCAGTTTGTAAATTTTACTACCATATAAGTAAGCATAATTTGTTTTTTATTAGCTTACACTTATACCAATATTTCATCGCAATAAGCATGTTTCCACAGCAATATTTTCTATTTTATTATTTGTTTATATACATTTTAAAAATAATATATAATAAAAAAAATTCAAACCTATTCTACTGAGACTTAATTTTATACCTAGCCTATATAATAAAATCCCTATCGCAGCATGAAATATGTATATAACATATACATGTATATAATATTTTATTGGGAGTATTTTGAACTTTTTCTATTAGTCTTTTTCAAACAGAAATTATTTAACAACAATTTGTTAAATATGGAAAAATACATAACATTATATTGTATAATGTCAAACATTTGACAATTTATTTTAAAATAAGAATTATAATCAATTAAAATTGTTTACCAAAAAAGCATGAAATATAAAAAATATGTTTTTATTAATAACATAGTATGCACAATGAATTAATATGCTTAATAAATAAAGTATTTTGTCAATTTACCGTATAAATATTGGAAACAGGGTACGTTATAGGTTCATAGGGAAATCTGTTTATATGACCAATCACAAATTGGCTGTAATTCAGTAGTGTATACTATGTTATCATTTTAGATGACGTCCATGAAAGTAATAATATTAAACTGTTATTCTCACAATAAATAACATATTAGATATCATTATAAGGCTTGTATGGAATTAAATTCACAGGCGCATAAAGAGTACAGAAATAATGCAATTATAAATTGTGAAAGATAATGTAATTAAATTAATTTAAAACGTAAATATATTTTTTATTAATGAGTATTATTACAGTTCTAACCAAGAAGAAAAGATAATTCTACAAATGGGTTGGGAATCGCTAAATAAAACAATTCGTAAAATGAATATATACTATAGTTAAAAATGGATTAGTTGACACATTTTCATTCTAACGATTTTTTAGTATATTGCGCTATTAATTAATCATAAATCCTTCGTAATAAACCAACTTTCATGGGTAACAATGTATAGGAATGTAAACTATACTTTGTCTAAATAATGGAAATCCAATTATAAAAAAGGAAACCAAACCAAATTTTCTTTTGTGCTGATCATATAGGTGATGTCAAATTTTCTTACTTCATTTAAAAACATTTTCATGAAGAAATAAAACGATAACAATTTCCTGTTGACATCTTTCGAAAATAGCACACTTATGAAAAGTCTTCAAAATAAAGTTTCGATATTATACCATATCTTAATGCCTTTCTTGTATCACGGTATTCGATAGTTATTATTGCGTTTTTTAACTATAATTGTCATCGATCGGTAACAAATGAGTACACACGAATTTAAATTGATGAATGCAAAAATTGATGAATTATAATAAACAGGTAAATGATTCCATGTATAGGCTGTAATATATCATGAGAATAGTATCGATTATTTTACTTTTTAAATTATTATCGATTGAATAACTGTACATTTATAAAAGTTACTGACGTCAAATATTACAGTCAGTTTATTAGCAACATAAAGTTGTAATCACGGACTTAACCATTTAGTCTACTCTTATAACCCCCTATTGCCAATAGGATCTAGAAGGTTTATGTTACAATTTAATTATTTTGATTTATTGGTATGCAATACAATTATTTAATATTGTTGATACAAAATATTGATGCTGAACGAAATGATATTTTTGTTAGTTAAAAAATCTTTTTGGACGTGTCTTATGCTACTTTAACAGTAGGCCTAGGCCTATACATACTTATTCTACGTATACATAATTTTGTTTTATGAAACTGAATATACGAGTATTATCTGTTATATTATGTATTGTAATTAATTATTACTTTTGTGTAAACTAAACATTATATAAATTGTACAAATTACAGAGCAAGATTTTACGTTTAAATAATTCTTTATTTTAAAATGCCGCATAATACAAATATTTTATAGTATATCCCGATAAATAGAAAAAAATTAAAAACTATATATTTTCATTAATTATATTGTTCTGCAACATATACACGACAAATTTACTAAATTAAGATATTCACCTAAATTAGCTTCTTTTTAATTATATAAATTCACATACAATTTTTTTTAGAATCATAAATAATAGACAAATAAATCACCTATAATACTTTAACCAAAATAATAATCAATAATTACCGTTTATAACAAGTTAGTTAAATCAGGTTTTCGTTATAGATATTGAATATCATCTAAATAAACGTGTACTTATTTTTAAATATACCTGCTTATATAATTTTAAAAAAGCGTATACTCGTAAAATAAATAAAACAGACAACTATATTATATAATTAATACAAGTGTACAGATCATATATATATATATATGTTTTACTGTTTCTCCAATTAAACTCATGCTTTACAATATATTTAAAAATTAAATTTATGGTTTACAACATAAACTATTAGTAAATGCATATAAATCGATAAATTTGACTAAAATGTAGAATATGTGAACTAAAATACATTCGAAGAAAACAGACTATTTTATACAAAAAAGTCAAGTGATTATCAAAAAAGGTGAATATTCCCATTCAACATAATAAAATATGAAAAAGTATAAAACAGAAAAACAATTCAATCGTTTGAAACAAAATAAAACAAATTGGTTCTAACGCTGATCCAACATGTAGCTACAATTATTTGACTAATTATTTGACAATTAATTAACACATAAAAATATCGTCTATTTCAAGAAGACTGCTTAAAATATAAATTGAAGACACCCAGTGCAATAACCTGTATAAAGAAATGAGCGTTAATATAAAAAAATGCTATATTATTTTTATAAAAAAATTCAGAGAAAAATTCTAAATAATTTCGTAAACTGCCATTTTTTTAATTAATTTTCTGGTATATAAAATCAATTTAAAAAATATGATAAAGAAAGATAAAACATAAACATAAAACATAAAATCTGATAAAGGTAATACGTTGAAAAGTTTATAGTTATATTTTCTTCATGAAAACTGATTTTGGTTTATGAATGTCTTTCTCCCTAATTGATAATTTTTATATAAATATTCACTTGCGGTAGGTATATATTACGGACGATGGAACACACGATATACAAATATATCTAATTATTTTCGATAAATACAAGTATAGATATAACTTGTGGTGATTCTATTTATATTCCACAGGAATAAATGTAAGAAATAAACAGAATTTATATTTCAATATAATTATATTTTCAGTTTAGCATTCAATATAAATTTTTATGCTATAAGCCAACCAGTCATAATAGTTTTTTTCTCAATAAATGATTTTACCAACAAAATAAAACTAAAATAAGTTGTTATGTTGTTTGTTGTTGTGACGATTATTAATAAAATCGAAATTGTAATAAATATAAATTAATTGAATTTATTGATTGAAAAAGTCGCTCACAATAGTTCAGTTGCCTGGAATGACAAAAATGACGTTATCTATTTCACCACTTTTACCTATTTTAATAAGAGATTATATACCAGGACTTTTTGAATATTTTAAAATAATATTTACATTTATTGTAGTATATACATATACATATATATATATATATATATATATATATATACATATACATCTGATTTCCAGTATCATCTGATAAATAAGGCAAATATTATTATTATTATCGAAGAATTTAAAAGAACATTTCCGAATAATTAAAAAAAAAATTTGCTAAATGAATCAGAACAATGTCAAAAAATTAAGAAATATTTGTATATTCACAAATTGTTACATAATATTAACTAAATTTCTATTAAATTAGAGATATTATTTTATTTATTATTTTGCTAAAAAACTATTCGATACATTTTCGAATTTTTTTTATTTGTAACAAACGTATGTCTAGGAAAAGTCGACGAATATATAACTGCTGTATTATGGTGTTTTGTGTTTTTTTAAATACACCAAGAGATGAATCCTGTCTCCCGTTAACCCATGTGTACCAAATAATGCTAAAATAGAAGACACAAATTTTGAGGCCTTTCAGTTGGATAGTGGTATCCCTAGATCGATATATAGTTTATATTTATATAAAATGTTAATAGTTAAATAACATTTTATTATTATTAAATAATTTTATGTCATATATTAATTATATTGTCATCTTATTTTTTTCACTCTCAATTTTTGTAAATATTATGTCAATGTGTAGTCAATTTAATCAAAAGTTAAGACACTTTTATGTTATTCTAATAGGATTTTCATGATGCATTTTCTGAGTTTTGTGTTTTTCAATTTTAAGATAATAAAAATATATTATATTATCTGGAGTTTTGTAATTGCAGTTTATGAAGCTCAAAATATAAAATAAGCTTTGTTGTACTCGCATTGAAAAATAAATGATTGTGTTGACAGTTTTCATAATCATTTCGTCTTGAAACTATGTAATGTAATATTTATAA
Organism: Coelogynopora nodosa; assembly: GCA_034780555.1. Classification (NCBI taxonomy): domain Eukaryota; kingdom Metazoa; phylum Platyhelminthes; order Proseriata; family Coelogynoporidae; genus Coelogynopora; species Coelogynopora nodosa. The sequence continues at coordinate 10,609 of JAUZND010027648.1, forward strand.
ATGAAATATACGCGGTTTTGTTGTCGTACACTTATGACAGTATGCTTAGTAACTAATCGTTATGTACTTACATTATGTGTTATGATAAATTAAAATTAAAAACGCAAAATATATTATATTATAAATATATAAATATAATATATATAATAGTTAAATGAAACTGATAATTTTGTCATGAATAGAAACACAGAATGCCATGTTAATTATTTAAATAGCATTGCATATACAGCGTTCATATATAATTATATTACATAGTTTATGCAAGTAATCTACCCCGATGTACATCCCTCAACAATGTAAAAATGTTACTAAAATAGCTTAATGGAATTAAATAATAATAATATTAATGTCGCATAAATTAAATATTTAATTACTATATTTATACTGACATTACAATGATGTAATTTTATAATAAATTAATCTGGATACAAAAAGGTTGAACAAAGCGTTTGAAGCAAATTTTAATCTTTTGAATGTTTCTAATAAAGTATAATTTATGTATTTTACCAATTATTTTAAACTTATATATTTATACATTATATAACAATAATTATACTTTTAAATGCTACTATTTTTTGTTTTTGTGCCTTTGTAATACATAACTAATGCTAGACGTATCTTTTTTGTTTTGCTACCTTTTCAATATGAACCCATAATTATTTTAAAATATATTATGACTATTTTTCATTCCAACCTTTTTAATATATTTTGTAGTTATTATATTATAAAATAATTTAAAATATGTTATGATGTTTGATATGGATACTATTTAGTGCAGCTGTATTGATTACAAACAATCCATATCATACTGTACAAGAGCACATTGTTAGGTATAATGATATGATATTAATATGTAGCAAGCATCAATTAAACAAAGCTTTTCGCTAAATTGCAATTTAACATGACTTATTTAAAACATACATATCTTGTGCTTTTAAAAGAGTCTCAAGTATTTCATTTTTTTTGAAGTCTGATACACAAAAATACAGTTTTTGAAAGGAATAGAAGTTAACTTTTTTACGTGAAGAAAGGATAACTCTTAGTCTGTTACATTTCTGGTATTTATTTCATATAAAATGTAAACAAAATTTACATTCATCTTACTTTGCTCGAAGCAGCTGACAAGATTAAAATTTCAAAAATTAATTATTAAACAAATTAATACAAGTGATTGTCTTTCGGTCGTATAGTCAATTATTGAAACGTTATTTAAACGTTTCCTGAAACTACTAAAATTGACCATTACTTTTAAAATATAATTAAAATATATACAACATTTAAAAAATGATTTAAATATATAAATTTAAAAAAAAATTAAATATTTTAATGTAATTATAAACTAAAATAAATATAATTATATAATGAAACTTAACCTTAGAGTTTAATTATAATACACTTAATGGGAACAGTGGCATATTTTTTAATAATTATTGCTAGATATTCAGAAGTTCAGAGAAAGTTTAAAATTATGATAAATAATGTAACAAAAACATAGGTATAGATTTACGTAAATACATGGCTAGAACTTTCCTACATTGAGCCCTGACATTTTCTGCGTAAAGATTTAAGTATAATAATTATATCTATAACATTTTTGGGCAATAATGTTATTGGCATTGCTATATTGCTTCAAGTCAAATAATACGTGGTTTTTTTCTTCCAAGAAGTTAATTTTCGCATCGCATAATACATGACTACTAATATTACATTATTTTACATATTTGTTAGGGTGGTGTTGGGGGATAGAGGGGAAGGGACTGAAGGAGTAGCGAGGTATATGGCAGTATATAGGCGCAAAGTGAGTATGAAGGGAGATAATTGTTGATGGTAGAAAAGGGTAATATGCAGATAATATGGATTATAAGGAGTAATAATTAATAGGGTATAATACTGGACTGGAGTTGTTGAGAAGAATGTATAATAATCCTTAATCTTATTTCTATACTAAAAAAATATATTGCTTTAAAACAATTATAATTATCGATTGTTTATATTTCGACACGAGAGATACCTTAATTACGTCATAAATAATATATTTAATTTAGCTGTGTTTTATCTGTCATCAATTAATATAAAAACAAGTCATCAAATAGGAAAAAATATTACGCTCGAGAATTTTGAATTTTACATGCAATATAAATAATACTTAAATTAATTGTTTTTCCAAAAAATCTTAGAATCATCAGGAAAATAAAATCTAACTGAAAAAAACAAAACTGAACAAAAGTACTTAAAAAATACAACAGCTAAGTATATATGTATATGTAAAAAATTGTTAGTGCTGCTTGAAATTTTTTTAAAGAAATATGAGTCGCAGTAAAGAAAAGAAGCAAGTTCTTACGGAATCGGTTCATAGAAATTGTCTCTACCAGAAAAAATTAGGCAGAGTCTATATGAAAATGTTTTTCATAATCTTTCTTCTGATATTGTACTTGACCGAACTCATCGGGCATTGTTGTTCACCTCAAGTGCATAGTTATTTAGTTTACTAACCGTATAACATTAAAAAAAACTCCGTCTTAATTAATGTAATAAAAAGGCTCAAAGATTATAAAAACTGAAAAGTACGGATTATTATTTTAATTTATGTAATATTTTTATTATGGTATTTAAAAATTTATAGTTGATCTATATAAACCCAAATAAATCCGTAATCTTTATAGACTATTTTTGGCGAATTGCATTTGAGTTTAATTTGCGATTATACCTTCAATATAGGTATATTCAAAATATATATTTGCACCAATTCCCAATTTTGCACTTTTATATTGCTTACTATCTATATATTCTACATGTTCAATAAAATATATAAGAAAAACATGTTCAATCCTATGGTTCGGTTAAAATCACCCCTGAGTTAAAAATTCGTAAAAAAAAGCTTCAGTAAAATGCACACATGGTCAAAATCCCTCAAGGTCAAATTCCCAGGCTCAAATTCTCCCACAGTCAAATTCTCCGAGAGACAAACAATAGCCAACCAATCAGAAAATAGGCTAAATAGTACTCTAAGCGTTTATTAGTTAATTGTTAGCAAAACATATAGCGTAAAATCTATTTAACTTTATTCTTTAATTTAATTTTATTTTTCGGTCTTTTGTTGCAACATATTTACTTATCATATTTAATTTGTACGGTTTAATTTTGTTTGCATTATAAGTGAGCTAATTGAAAACTGATGATGAATAACTGTTAAATTTGATCCATATGAAGTATTTTAAAATACAAAAATTACAAAAATTGAAAAATAAAGTCAATTAATGACCTCATAGATACCAAACTATTATATCATTTTTTCATTTTTTAAATTAAATTCTAAACAAAGTAAAGCAAATGTGGGTATTCCACTGATAAACACCAATGTTTCGGTTCATCAACCCTAATGAATAGATTTATTGATTTCTAGCATAATCAGATACTATCAAAAATGAATTTGATTTTAAGGCGGCATTTCTCTGTGCATTGAAAGGTACTTTGAAATAAAAGTACAATTTTCCAATTAATCTTAATTTTTTATACGATTGTTCAAACGAGACAATTTTGTTGTTAAATTGTATTATGCTTAGATATTTTAGATTTCGATATTTAGTACAACAGTGAAACATGATATAGTGGGGAATAATTGAATAAGGAAAATACTAAAATAATATGTATTACCCCTAAATTAATAATAAATTCAATGTAAGACTAGAACAGTCGGAATTTATTTTCACATCGATAAGAATAGTATGATGAGGTGAACCTCTAAATCAAAATCCACCCCCTGAAACCAAAACAAAAACCGAAAAATCAATAATTTGCGCGTTATTCAACATCGACATAAATCGGTGAAGATAATGCGTGGGTCACTATTGCCACGTAGCTGTCTATTGATGAATTCGTCGGTGAATGATGACACTTTAATAGCCTCCAAAACCTCCAATTTTATTAATACAAAGTATCCAACACAACCGCCCACTAACAATGATAACTAGGCAAATATAACGCGTTGCGTTACAGGACTGAGAGCATGACATTTACTCGAGAGCGATTCTAAACTATCTATAATTTAATATTAGGGAAATTTCGATAAATCCTTGGAAGTATTAACCCCTCTTAATTATCCATCGTAGAGAAATGAACTACCTCCTCCTTCCTCTCTTCTCGATCAATGGAAAATGAATCCTTCAATGCTGCAAAAAGGTGCAATACTTGTGTTGATGAAAACTCCAAAGAAAGTTTGCAAGACCAATAATAATGTGCCACCAACTCTGCTCACATTCAATGTGTAAATAATCTTTTAAATTTATACTTTAATTACAATAATTTTTAAGTAAATTATATTCCATCCACAATATATAAATATTGACTGTCTAAGGACTGAATTATTTAAGCGATGCAATGAGTCTATATATCGAATCTAGCGAATTGAAACGGTATCGTTGTTTTTGTTTTTTATAATGTATGTAAACATTAAACATGTTTACTTTTGGATTCTTCTTATCATATTCTATAGCATGATATAGTTGTTTTTAAACATTTGATAATTTGACGTGGCAAACGTTTTTTTAATAATCATCAGCTAATCGTTTCCCTTACCTAAACATCTTAATCCCACAAACGCGCATGTAAGTACCATAGGATCTAACCTTTTTAAAGTTTGTAAAGCTTTTACTTTTTGTTTAACCATTATTGAAAGTAAAGAAATACTTTTTCAAAACATGTAAAACGTATTACATTATTTTGAATATAATAAGAAAAAACAGAGTATATTTGATAAGGGCATACATATTTATGAAATAATACAAGTATTCTTTTTCGATACTTTCGAATCGATATGAGACTGTTTTTTGTACACCCATTACATCGTGTAAATATGTTATTCTCATATTGTTAATTTGGCAATATTTGTATATTGTAGGTGAACTGGATAGATTGCAAGGTGCGAAAGAGATAAATTTGATAAATACTTGCACCTCTATTTTCACCACATGATTTTCAGTTTGTCACAGCTAGCAGTAAAGGCTTCTTCTTCCATGGATTGCCTTCAAAAGGTGGAGGAAGTAGTATGTTTCTCGAAAATGGAGAATTAGTCACATAGCAAAAGTTGTGTTTGGAAAATGTAAAAATAATGACAGTAATTCGGAAATAAGGTGTACAAGATACATTTCTCAAAGTACATCTACAAATTACATTCCATAAAGCATAAACACCAAAAAATAGAGAAAAATGCAACAAATTCTAGCAATTCTTGTACATAATAGAACAAGTCTAAAGAAATAAATGTGTGATAATAAATATTTTAATTTTTAAATACAATATATTAAATTGCAATTAAATCATTGAAATGTGGTTTCATATTCAAGGCTGTTACGAGTTAAATTTTTAAATGCTTATTTTTCAAGTGTACAAGCCCTCAAGAATTGACAGACTAATTGCATCCTGTTAATTGTAATAAGTCATAAAATATGAATATTCAACCTTAAACATTCCGATCGAGTAAACAGGTTTCGCAAAAATGTCAAGTTATTGAATTAAATCGTTAATGTAATACTCCTTGGTAAACATTAAATAATTGTTTCCATGACATATGTTTTATGTTCCATTCAAATTGAAAGTGTGTATACAGCAAGTTCGTATTCATAACTAAAATTATAAACGCTTCTTAATTTTTTATGATATGCCGATTCATCCTTTTGAGATTTGTCACGTTATTTTCAGCATGATCACATTCTAGAAAATACTAAATCAATAATATTCCTTAACTTGTTGTTTTGGACAATGTTACTGAAAATCTCTAGCGTTTTTATTAAATTGCTTAAACATTAAAACAGAAACGACTTTAATTATTCACATTAATATTTGTTTATTTTATAAATTCGTATTCTAATATTATTTATGAATTATAAACTATATTAACTTAATACAACATTTTTATAAAATAATTGTTGTGTTATTTACTAATGTCAGTGAATATAAATATAATTGTATATTTGTACGATAAATTATGTATATGTCATACAGATGCCCTAAAGTATGAATTACTGGAATGAAAAACCCATACGTTAAAAATGGTTACGTGCAAAATTGAGTTTAAGAATAAAATCGTTATATTTCTAAGATTTCATTTTGAAAACGTTGTCATTTAATCCTAAATAGAATTGTAAAATTTCTAAAGATAAATACAGAATTATCAAGAACGTATCTGTATAAGCACAATCTAATAAATACTGTCCGTATTTTCTTCCATTCCAGTTCTCAAATTGTGCGATATTAAATATCAATTAAAAATGTTTTGCTATATAATACTTATTCATTTATCTATTATTTGTCTGATATATATATATATATATCTACTGTTAAATTGTGTTAAATTGGATATGGTACATTTACTTCACTTAGTTATGCTACCAGCTTAATACTAAATACTAAAATAAATAGTAAATAATTAACTGATTCATAATTTTATTAGTTTTTAAAATTAATTTGTTACTGTAGTTGAACAAAGTAGTTTTTTATTTAACGTATAGATGGCGTCTGCGATGTATGTAAGTTACTTATCTTGTGCCATTATTTAATATCTTTGGAGCACCGCGGCCCTCTACTATCAGCTAATAATGATTAAACATTTTAGATTTAAATATTTTAAAAATAGTGTATAACGTTAAACGATGTAAACAGCATTATGTGCAACAACTTTTTCAGCAATCAGTATTATCATAATTTAAACTTATAAATATTGTACGTGATCAAATATTTTACATTACAAAATATTGAATATTTATATATATAGTATTATACGTACTAGTATATGTGTATATACATTTATATATATATATATATATATATTTCTCTGTTAAAACTTTGTCATGCTAAAATCAAACAAATTAGAAATAAAAATCTCATTAAAGATAATCCGATTTTGTATGTTAGAAGGAGATCTGTATTACGTTTAAATCCATTCGTCATTACTAGGTAAGTCCTGCTGTTAGGCAATTCCCTTTTTTGATTTTAAATATACATTAAGATGATTCAGTTTTAAAATCAGCTTAACTTTTAGAATGCCTAGCAGCCAGAAACAGTCATTAGATAAAATCATTAATCATTTTTGTAATTGTGTTATCAAAATTATGTACAGAGTGTTCCGATGTCTGAATTTCTTAAAATATATTCAAATGATATCATAATGTTACTATACAATAATATATATCTGTATATAAGCTTTGTAATGAAATATCTGTTTTAAACCTTTAAAATGAATAAAATTTCGTGTATAAAACGAAACAATTTATATATTGTCACTTAATTATAAGTATAACAATAAAAATAACGATAATTCTTTGTGTATTAAAAAGTATGCTCACGTATTGTTCATATATATATACATATATAGTAAATAAAGAGCATTATATTGTTATGTTTTTAAGTGTTTGATATTATGATTATAAATCAATTTTAAAAGAATTAACAAATATTATGGGAGCAATTCTTAATATATATATATATATATATCCTCGACTTTTGATAAGTAAGAATTTAAAATGCATATGATGTCAGTATGAAAATGAATAATATTAGGACATAACGTAATTATTAAAAAAAACATATATAATGTATTAGCCTATTTTAAACATTTGACAAAACTATCAATTCCAAACGAGCCCATAAATGGTATAGCTAACTCTCGACAACTGGATAGTCCACCGAACCTCGTTATGCCAAAATAAAAAGTTTGATTCATGAAAGCGTTGACAACATTTCAATTTTTGATTTAATTCTATGCAAACGATAAGTTAAAATCGACATCAATAATTGAAGTATACCTGAATAAAAATTAATTTAAAATACATTAGATGAATGTTACATATTGAGTTAATATGATTAATTATATATAGTAATAGAGATTTACAAGTTAAATTAACTAAACATATTATGAACATGAAGAATAATACCTTTATTAAAATGATTAAATTCTAATAAAATGGAAGCGTAACAATTTCAAATTTACTTTACAATTTATAATTTTTATAATTTTTAGAACTTTATAATTTTATTATTTTATTGAATTCATTAATTTAATAATTTAATTATAATTTTTAATTTAAAATTTAAATATCGCAATAGTTTTTATACAATTTATAAATAAACATATAAGGTAACAAATAAAAGTCTGAAGGAGTATAACCTCTTCACAAATAAATAAATTATTGTTATTTGATGTTACGGTTACATAAGAAGGATGTACACAATTATATTTTAAAATGCTGCACCATTTTATTTGTAAAACAAATAAAATTACAAATAGTGAAATAAAACAAACAGTAACAATTAGTAACACGGTATCCTAAATTATATATGTTTTAACATTTTTAACAATTATGATAATTATAAACAACAATAGTCTCATTTGAAAGGCATTTTTTCCACTTTTGCCTACTAGAGCCCCGAATATCTTGAATTATCTTATTTTCTCGCTTTTAAATTGCTTAGTGAACAATTTACTTTTTGTATATTCACCGATGTTAAGATAGCTCTGTCTTCTATTGGGAATTCAATAGTTCTGATTGAAGCAAATCCTCATCTCATTTCACTAATTATGAAAGAAGCTCTGGCATCGACCACCATTAGAGCTGTATAGTATTCTTAGATAGTGTAGAGGAGAAAAAGCTTAAGACATTCTACAATTTAATTGTTAAGTGAAATATAGGCACGTTGAAGCTTTTTTGAATTTGTATTTGATATATAAATAAATAAAAACACTGTGTTGCTTTACATTTATCTTTTTTTTTAAATTCGATCTTATACACCATAGACATATCATATCAATAAATCAATTATAAAATGTTTAGTAAACGGTACAAAGCATTTTTAATCGGAAATAAAAATATTTAATATGAATATGCAAAATTTGAAAACATTTGTTTTAATGGACAACGCATTGTAATATATGTATACAATTAATTTATGTGTCTACGAAAATATTGATCTTTTCTGAATTATTAATTATTTATTTATTAAGATATTTAATTATGATTATTTGTACTAATTCATAGTTGATTGTATTAGTTTGAAAAGATAATAACTAAATATGTCTCTAAACAAATATACATATTTTTCTATTTCTGTATAATTTGAGTAATATATTATCTCTATGTTTTGTTAACCATTTTGATAAACTAATAAGAATAATTAATTTCTAAACAGCAAATGAACTATAAAAGGGTCTATATATTTATAATTTTACATTAATGCTGTCGCTAATACTGTGATTAATGTTGTCATTATATTAATATAGTCATTTACATTAATATGGTCGATTTTTGTTCATTGGGTAATTTTTGTTTTTGTAAAATACATATACAACAATCCATAATAAGAAAATATATACATGACTTGTTAGATATAATATACAAAATGTTGAGTTGGAATGGTTTACACCATTTTAGTGACAAATAGAAATACTCCCATATAAAACTAAAATAATTTTCCCACAAAAGCACAAAAACACCATTAATGAATTTAATGTCATTTACAAAATAAATATTTGGAATCATTAAAAAATCATTTATGATAGTTTTGCGAAACTACAATAAATGTATTTTATTAAGCAACCCAAATAAAGTTGCAATTAACTCCTTTAATAATATACTTACAACAGTAGCATATTGAAAACATGAGATTGTGATTTTAAATTTTAAATTTTGCTTACCACATGAATAGTATAGTATTATTATTCCAATCCATAGAGTGTTTTTTAACTTGGTTATTTCTCTGTCTGACAATAGTTATCAAAAACAGGGAATATAGGGAATATAGATAAAATACACCATTTTCTACACAATAACACATCATTATATATACAGCTAGTGAATTCTTCTCAATTGTATTAGCAATAAAAGGGAGTCTGGTTTCTGTCTATTGTAGGTGTCTCAGGATGTCTATGTATATGGGTGGGTATGTATGTTGCATGATGTATAATATGTTGTCGATGTAAATGGTTAAAAATATTGTCAGTAAATAAATTTATTTCGAACCAAAGCATAATATAGATATATTATATTAGCTAATGTGTTTTTTGAATTAGCATGTCAGCATTTTTTTAAGTTTCGACATTTGCTTACTTTAGACAAATTGACTTATATAAATTTATTAAATATATACTATATTTGAGACCACATTAAGGGCCGGTCACATGAGTCTCTATGTGTGCATGACAGAGAGGTAATGATAATGTTCATTTACAATGTAAAAAGTTGCAAAAAAAGCTTCTTTTTAAAAAACGTCCAGAGAACTTATTATTATATTTCTTAGTTTTTTTTAAATGACCGCAAAAGAATTAGAGGGTAAGGTTAACATTGGCGGTGGAAAACATAAACATATTCTGTTTCAACATCTGTTATGGAAAAATTATTACATCTGTTTGAGCTGAAATTTTCAAATTCAGGCTAATGTATCAAATATATATATAATTAATTGGTAATGTAGGTTTAGTAGTAGTGATTTTGTAATTTGACCATCTATGAAAAATAAGTAATTTTACGTGTTTTGTAATAATTTGGGCCTAATTTAATTTTGAAAGATTTTTATGTAATTTGTTTAAATCTATTTTATTGTTATGCATTTTATATCGTCATCATTTGCTCAAAAAGTAACATTTAAAACTATATTTAAACATAATAATTACTTTTCAAACCATTTGATATTTTTTGTAATGAAAACTTCTTAGTGTATTTATTAAGTAAACATGTAAAATCTTTTTTATAGAGTATGTAACTTAGTGGTAATGTCTACAGTCTACTGCCGCTAATCAGGTCTTTCGAAATACTCAGAAAAAAGTCGGGAATAGTCTATGTCTAGAGACTTTAGACAATAGTCCGAGCCCTACAACCCGGTTACCTTCTCCCCCTCCACCACTCTACAAAAACCAAGTTTTTATATTAGCTTGTATGTTATAGTTCACAAAAAGCCATGTTAACGGTCGTGCAATGCATTTGGACTCACCCTCGGGGGTCACAAAATTTCCCGACCCTCTGTGGGGACTGCAAAACAATAGAGTGAAATTAACATGGAAACAAAGTATAATGTTGGCCATAAATATTAGGTCAAGGGATATAAACATGGGTATGGTATTTCAGAAAAAAATGGTCTCAAGGTCGTTGGAGGTCATGGGATGACGTCATATGCGATTTTTAGACATTGTATTTACAGTTAATTTAAAAACATATATATAATGTGCTATATAATGTTAAATAGAGTGTTTATTACGACTTATTACGAACGTATTAGCGATTATGTGAAAGATCACATTGATTTTAAAATCTACTATGAATTAATTGGAATATGTCCGCATGTATAAAATATTCTAGATTAAATTGAAGCATTATTGGATAACATGAATGTATAATTATGTAGCTATGACATAATGTAGGTAAAGTATTTATACATCTTTAATTGTACTTTAAAAAGTCATTAACATTTAATCGTCATCTGAGAAGGCACACAATTCTTCAATATAATCACCCTCATCCTCTTGTTCATCCTCCTCTGAATTATCCTTCTTCTCCCCATTACTACTTCGGTCAATTAAAATATCTGTCAAAGTCTCAGGCATAATGTCATCATTAGTCCATAATGGCTCAATAAAATCACTATTGTATGATGAGGTTTGCCAACCCAACCATGTTCAGTAGGATCTGGAATATCTACGTATCCGCTGGTCATGCCAAGACACCATAATCGAGTTTAGTACTTCGATCTTTGAATGTGAAATTGCAGGACTGATTGACATGGCAGTCTGTAGTCTACCTGAAAGAAATACTTACTTAAGTCCATTCTTGAGACAATTTTTGGGCTTCCATCATCGGTAAATTTCATGAGAAGTTCATTTCTTGTCCTGTTCACACTTGATGATGACTTCTGTCCATACAGGTCACAGACAAACCTGCATTATATAAAAAGTAAAAGCATGCAAATGATAAGAAAGGTTTATTAAATATTTTTGTGTTAAAACAGATATAATTCTACTCACCTTCATCAATTTTCCAATCTGATCCAATTTGAGTAAAGGCTTCAATGTATTCCTCGTTCTTCAGGACTTCAAAGCTTCAAAGCTTTAACTTTGTTTTTCCCACAAATGCACTACATGAACTGCATCCTGAGAATGTATGCAGGCTCATCAGTGCCTTGCATGTGCGTTGTGTTAAGCTGTCTGCTATGCCACTGATGTTTCTAGAAGCCTCTTGTTATTTCCAGCATAATTCAAAAGCATGAAAAAGATATCAGAATCTGGGCTACGAACTAGTACAGAACTATATCCATTATCTGCTGCATACTTGCAGTAAAAAACTGTCTGTGCATCTGTTTCCTCAAGTGAAGATGACAGACATTCAAATTTTTCAATGCCACCATGATTTATGGAATATCCTTTTCCTCCTTTAATGAAGATGATACTACGATTTTGTAGTCTGGATTGTCTGAACTGCTCACTTGACCATACATCAAAAAGTAAATCAATAAAGTGATCCTTGTTTTCACTATTTAGTAAGAACTTTTTCAAGTCTTTTGGACGCTTTGTATTGACAAGATAATGAGTTTTTCTGAGTTAACTCTTCTGACTATTTTACAGTTTTTTAAGAAGATTTCATCTCATACATGTCAGTCCTGAATTCGAATTCTGACATTCGAGAGAAAGAAAGAAAGAAAGAAAGAAAGAAAGGAAAAAGACAGACAGACAGACAGACAAACATAGCTGGAGTACAGCAGTAAAATATTTTAGGTGAAAAGTATAAAAATAATATAAATGTCTAAAACATAATCTTTAACGTCATCATGTGACCTCCAACGACCTTGAGACCATTTTTTTTATGAAAGACCATACCCATGTTTATATCTGTTGGCCTAATATTTATGGGGTAAAAAAGGCTTTTTCCCATCCACACACGGGTGGTGGGGACCTTTTGTAACCTTCCGAGGGGGAGTCCAAATGCATTGCGTGAGCGTTAACATGGCTTTTTGTAACCTATAACACACAATCTAATATAAAACTTGGTTTGGAAGAGTAGTGT
>JAUZND010027659.1:0-23647 GCA_034780555.1 Coelogynopora nodosa
AAAGAGAGGTTCACGCCACACACTTTGTTCCTTCACAGCTACGAGGCGGTAGTGACAGGGGGAACTCTTGGCGTCGTTGGGCTACTAAACCAATACTGTCGTAGATTTCATTAGCCATCTTGCGAAAGCTACTGGGGGCCACGAAGCGGTGGCGAACCACGTGCTCTCAGACTAACCTGCAAGGGTTCGAGCTCGCGAGCTTCAAGACTTCTCCAGTGCTGTGGCCGTTTCACGACGGACGACGGTCTGAATCGAAGTATTGGGTTGTTGAAACCGGCGACTTCGTCTCACGCCTTTAGATGTCGCGCGTAGGCGGTCACCGACGTCGGATCTTCATAGATATTTGATAGGGGACCTCCGAAAAATTTGGTTCTAGTTTGCGCTGTAGCTGGGCATTCGTTGAGCCAGTGTAAAAGGTTCTCTGGAGCCAAGTTACAGCGAGGACATGTACGGTCTCCATCTTTGATGGTTGCAGTACGGTAGTCGGCGAAACCTGTGTAAGTGACAGAGATGGTGTAATGGTTGGTAGGATGGTCTTTCACCTTCACTTTCGTCGCTGCCTTGGCTAATTCCCAGAAAAAGTAAAGTAAAGTCTTGTAAGTCATAGTTTTTTGTGGCATTTTTGGCTTCCTGATTTTTTGGATTCTTGTTCTCATGCAGCACGCAGTGCCTCGGCTTTCATTGTAGAATGATATTCTTAGTACTGTTGTTTATGTGCTTCCTGAGCATAGCGAGGTCAGTGGGGTCATTTTTGCTGCTGGATTTGAAACTTGTTATGAGCAATTGGCAGTCTGAGCAGATTAGGACAGATATGTAGTGGTTTATGTTCACCCATTCAATGGCCATGATCATGGTGTCATAAGATACTGTATAAATGCGTCCTTTCGAGCCCTTGCTTTAGATGACTTCAGGGTTATCGGGAGTACCTCTTATTTAGGTGCTTGGAGTGCTGCCTGTCTATGTGCTGGTACGGCCATTGTAAAATTTATTAAATGAGTAGAGTTCGTACAGCCCATTGAGAAAAATTGCATTTAGTCTGACCCCTTGAAAACCTTGAGAACTCTCGAATTTAACCATGACCCTTTAAAAACCCTTCAATTTTGTTACAAAGTATTATAAATTATTCATAATTTTTATTATTCTACTACCAATATAAATATTTTGTAAGTAAATATTGGGAGGAAAATCTATACATACATTTCAATTATATACATAATTATTTATATTATATAAAAAGATGTCTAACATAATAATAATAAATATTCGAATCAATTTATATTAATACATTAGCGTAAAAAGGTAAAGACCCCTTAATTTTTTATAATTTTGGGGCTGTACATTGATGTGTTTGATACTGTACATAATAATATAGATAAGTATTGCTACAGTATTCCCTATATAGCCCAATAACAAAGCATTGTTACTGACAACAAGACTATACACAGCAGTGATTCATACTATTATACTTCGTGGCTATACCTACTAACTAGGTAGGTACCTATTGTGGGTAGATAGATGCCCCCTTATAAGTATCGAATATCAATAAAATCTTCACAGTGTTTACAATATGTAATTTGGCAAATTCATAGCATATTGCGCTCCTATATTTTACTATTCATTTTGTATGCAATTTTTACGGTGACTCGAGCCCAAAACCCCCTATATGAGCCATACTAGGACTTATGTGATAATATTCAATATAACACTCATGTACAAGTTATAAAAAGAATAGGCGAGATTACATAACACGTTTTTTGAAAATTAAATATATTGTGTAGATCTTATGTTAAACTGTCCGTTACTATACAATACCATCGTTCATAGCAGTCAGGAAAGTCTTGAAAAACAGCCTTTTTCTAAAAATAATTAAGGGAAAATAGATATATCACTAAATAAGTTCCAGAAAAGTAAAGTAAAAAAATACTTTTTTGTAAATGCTTGTTTTGTTTAGTATAAAACCAACTGTGTCTAATAAAACTTATTGCATGTCCCACGTAAAACCTTTTTTATCTTGTAAAACTCTGTGTGTATAACCTTGAATACTATTGCTTGTCCCATATCATGTTATTACTGAGCTATTATTTTGTAATGTGTATGTATTTTTAATATTACTATATTTTTAGGGAAATGTTATGGAATATAAATCTGATCCAATGCTATAAATGATGTATACTGGAAATTGATAAAATGCAATAATCCTAGAGGCGCAATATAGCTGAATATAATTAACATAATATAATTATATTATGTGTTATGTGTAATCATAGTTTACTTTTTATTTTCGACTTAGTTTTTAGGTGTTTGTCACTTAAGCAATTTTCACAATCATTAGTACTGTAGGAAGTATTTTTCCTGTTTTCTAAAAGTTGATGTTGTCACATTAATTTACTTATTTTATATTCAATATTTGTCACATTATCGCTATAACTTATGAATTGTTAAGACTGAAGTAATACATATACATTAATCTATTTTTTGCTTCAGTATCAAAACCACCGAACTAAGACATCCCCCTCTTCTAATTCACAATTTTTACCGGTAAAAATATTTCTGTTTGTATGTTTGTCTAGTATACGTTTGTCAATTCCCAATAGTGAAATACAAAATGTGACTTTTATGATTTGACGAACTTTACACAGTTTGACTTTAACTTTACTCTAAATTTTTCAACTTTAGTCTCATGAAACAAGGTTGAAATTAATTTTATTAATAGTTTTACGTGGTTATAATTGTGGATAAGTGTTACTTTTTCTGGGGAAAGTAACATAAATAAATAAGACGTCTTTTTATAATTATGTGTTAACTTTAATTAATATTTATGCGCAGAAAACGTTAGAGCTCAAACAATAGAAGCCTACACACATAACATATAGTTGTATTTCCGTCATTAGAACTTGTTTTAATTGGCTATATTTCAGTAAATAACATCATTACTTTCGTAACAGTTTTGAATGTCAAAATACATTTAATATAATCAATTGTTAGATTCAATATGTTCAGTAAACAATGTAGTATTTTATGTGTTGGTTCCTTAATTATTCTATCTATACTTATCAATTGTATATAATAAATACTTTTTATCGAAAAAATGTAGAATTGGTAAAATGTATAATGTATTGAATAGTGAACATATATCAAAGAATATTTTGAGGTTCATACTAGATACAATCAATCGAAATGTATGTATAAACAACGTCAATTGGTATAGCCTTATAGAAATTTGTAATCGAAAAGTTTTAATGTTACTATGTAGTATTTATATTCTTAATTACTTTTTATCTCCTTAAAGGAATCAAAAAAACCACCACTAACATTCCCTAAGCCTCGTTCAAGCAATGTACAAGTAAATGCTTTGCATATTTTAATTAATATGGTTAAGATTACTTAATATAACTCTCAAAGTGCTTTATTTTTTAACTTTTCTTTAACTTTATATAACAATTACTTCATTAACATTTCCCCTAACAGTCTTTCAATTTTAATTAAGCGTTTTAACACTGCCAGGTCTGGTAGAATCAGTAAAATTCTATTTAAATCTCTTTCTCTCTTGAAATTAATGGTTTAATCACATTTATTTGCTTTTTGGTAGTATTTACTATATTGGTACTTCCAATACTAATGAACATTATATTGTATTTACTATATAATTATAACAAACAGTAGTTCAATTGTAATGATAGTGCATTTTCTAAAATATAATTGGCTTATGATATTTACATAGCAGTGAAGCTTATGTGCTCTTTAACCGTCAAATAGTATAGCTGTTTTTTACGGGCAGTGTGACGATAGTATGTGTTAAAATCGATTAAACACGCCGCTGAGGGTCCGTCTATTAGCTGTCATTTTTCTCTTTCCATTTCGCCATCATCTTATCATGTTATAGATCTGTTGCAATTTATCCAGTGAATGCTTAAATCTGTTGTGTCGCATGTTTTAGTCTGGTTTATTGGATGTTAGTAAAAAAATACTGTCTAGAACCTGTATTTCGTATTGATTATTTTCCAATATTGCATCTTTTTACTTCTAAAATATAAATTTTAGTTATACAATTTAATTTAGTGTTTTGTTTTAAAATATTTACCCTTATATATTTATTATATTTTTCTGCACGACTATACCGTCGTTATTATTATTTTATTGTGCCATCTTTATTACCTAATTTATTTTAGAATTTGATTTCCTACTTTCTGTTTTCAAATGTCTTAATGTCATTATCATTTTTTCTGTTTTTCATAGGAAACTCAAAGACCACATTTTAAAGAACAGCCGTCGGAAAGTCAAAACGTATGATTACCACTAAGTAGTTTTCTATAAAAACAACTAAACGTTTGTAGAAATGGAGGCTGCTTCGATATTTACATAAAAAAATAGTTTTCTCAATACCAAATATTCTTTATATTTATTTTCGATTTACTTGTAAAAGTCGAATATTAAAATATATTATGTAGTAATCTTATTACACAGAGCAATTATAGTGTAGTATGTTTTTAATTTACTAATGTATTCATGATTATATTATAGGTATCCATATATGACATTATAGGTATTTAGTTTTGCTCATAGGTTTATAGTTCCAAAGGGGATTGAAATATAATAATAATTAACTATACACATTTTTAAATTCCATGAAGTTAATCGCAAAATATATCTAAATAAAATCAATCGACTTCATATGGTCCTGGAATTTTATGGGGACAGAAAATTACTTGAATTATTATTATAATTTACTAGAATTACTAGAAAAATTAATAGGTTTTTCTACTAAGAATATATTACTTGTACCTTTCCTAGATAACTTAGATACTTCTTTTAACAAACAATTTATTATGTCTTCTAACTCTAAACTTGTCTTTAATTACCCTAACACTCTTAAATCTAAACATTTTTCTAATTCTATTTCTTCAAATCCGAACGGATGTGTTTATAAAATTATTTATCTTAATTGTAATTCTTTCTATATAGGTGAAACTGGCACAGATTTAGCTGTTAGAATAAAAGAGCACAACTCTAATGTTTTAAATTTAAAAGCCGATAATGGCCTTTCAAATCATTCTATTAATACGGCTCATTCTCCTGATTTTAAAAACGCTTCCCTAATTTTTATGTGTAATACTGCAAAATCTAAAAAAATATTTGCTTTTATCTGTGTTAACAAATCCAATGTTTCCAACCTAAATAACGGATTTTATTCCCTTAAAGCTAATTTAAGTAAACTCCTTCTCAATTCCATAGCATAAATTATTTTTTTCACATTCTGTAATACATTTATTATTATTATTTAATCTGTTTAAATCCATAGTTATTATACATTATTTTGTAATTTTATCGTTTATGTTGTCAACTACAATGTTTAGGATGAATTTCGGGTGGGATGTAAAGTGGTTATCGAGGCATCGTTGGATCTTTTCAAAGAGTGTCAAACAGCCTGCGGTCTCTGGAAAGATTCAATGGCTAAAGTAAGTTTTGTTCACTAAATATTATGGTATAGCCTCGGTTATTATTTTATATGTTCAAGGTTATGTAAGAAAAAAATTATTTCTTGATCGAAAAATTGAGACGAAACTGTTTTTCCATATATAATAATATATACTAGTCTGGTATATCTTCACAACCTTTATTCTTGGTGACTAGAGAACCCCAATGTACAAATTGTTAACCTTTAAGATCGTCATTCTGTAACTGTGCGGTCCATGGTTAATCACACTGGCGTTATTGCTTTTGATATTCGGTTTGAAACTATGAATATCTATAACAACGAATATTGCGAAATGATTTCGGAAAATATATTTCCAGAAACCGGCACATCGAAGCTTAGTATCAGTAAGGTGGCATACCAGTATCGGTGCTGCTAAGGCTGTCCTTAATGACCTTCAAAGACACAGGTGGGTTGGAAGACGACGACCAATCGAATGACCTCCGAGGTCACCGGACTTCTCAGTCTGAGATTTCCTCATATGGGAGTATTAAGAGATAATGTATATTTAATATAAGGTTGCCTATCCTAAGAAACGTACAGCAACTGGCTAGATAGTTTAAAATAGAAATACTAACCTTTCTATGAAGAATATTTAAATATTCTTTCAGGTCTATCTTGAAAAGATATCAAGAGTGTTTATTTGGATGACTGTACGGTGGAAAGTTCAACTGTTTATTTAACTATTAGATATGTTATATATGCATTTCGTTTACTGTCAAAGCTATTATTTCTACATTATCTATATCAATACATTATTGATCCGCAAAACTTATTGCAATTTTTTGCATCACTGTATATCTATACCTATTCAAATTCAGTTCAATTCAATTCATTCAATACTTTTTTTTCTCTATAAAGAAAAATGTAAATGTAATTAATTACTCTTCTGAGTTATATAGAATATAGTATATAGTTATTCGCGCGAGTGTGGTTTTGATTTTATTAATAATAACACATAAACATTAAAGGCAAATTACAATGTTTGATTACAACAGGCGGTTTAAAATATAAGAAGGAATCGTAAATATTTTTGAATTAAAATATGAAGATTATTATTATTAATTAAAATGTATAATACTAATAAATTTAACATAAAAACGTATCTAATATATTTATTTACGTCTGTTGTATTTAATCCTACTAACTAGAATGTTTGCTTATGTATAACGTGCAGAGCCTTCGCGAAGTTAGATATTTTTTGCATATTTCAACATTAAGATGAGCTAACCGTGTAAGTTATATCATATCTTTTATTGTACGAGCTAATTCACGTTTACCTTTTTTGGCTAATAATACAATTAATATATTTTTACATAAAAATACGGTCACTTTTATAATATTTAACTATTCTAGTATTTAAAAAACTTTATTAGCAAAATAAATATGATTAGTGAAAATGTTTGGAAAAGGTGCTACTATTTAATTACGAAGCCTGATTTTTATTTTTCCTAAGGCAGCACTTACAGTATGATAGTTACTAAAAAATATGATCTATAGGTAGACTACCTATAGATCATATTTTTTTAGTAACAATAATACTGTACATACTGTATAGTATTTACTGTACAGTACATAAATACTGTAAAATACATAAAATACTGTACATACTAAGTATGTGACATACAGTTGTATCGTGCACTACTAATATCTACAGCTATAGGGCATTCTTTTGCCCCACTGTCTTCAGCGCCACTTAAAAGTCTCAATCAAACTTAACAAACTCTTTACTAGCCTATAATTCATTAATCATCGGTCATCAGTATCACGAACTGATTAAACTGACATGGGTCGAACCGAGATTCCAGTCCGTCACCTTCACATTGACGATCTATTACACTCAACCCCGAGTATTGCAGCTGTTCCATCCCGGATTTGTAGATCCACAAAGAGGTGGGCACCGTGATGGAAACTGTACAAAATGGCTACCTGAAGATCGACTTCCCCTCGGGCCTTCGTTTCACCATAACGCCCATCGTGGTCACCCGGGTTGACGAATCCACAATCGTACCCTCTTCCCCCGGAATAATGAGAACCTCCAGTGGGTCTCGGCGACGAAGTTCCCCCATAAATCAGTTCACAGGCTCCGATAAAATTGGCGAAGGGGATCTGGTCCGCATGATCACTCGGCGTAAGGCTGCAGAGCAGCTGAATATGCACTGCGGTGGATTCCCCGAAAGTATGGTGGTTCTGCTTGGCAAGGTAGGTTTTTTAAGTTAAATATAGAGCTTTTTTAACTTAAACCATTAATTAACATTATTATAACATTTAAAGCATTTATTAACTGGATATTGAGATATCACGAACTTCGTATTTTTTGAAGATTTAACTAATGTAAAAATAGCACCTATAACAATGATTGTTTATAACAAAAAACATTGTTACATAATTAAAGAATTACTAACAACTAAAAAGTTGTACCTTATAGTATGCTGATTGTAAATGAAGGCAAAACGAAACAGAAGGGGTGTTGAATGTAAGGCATTTAATAATTTTTATGTTCTATGTATAGAACTTAAAACCACAGAGCAGACAGCACTAAACCGGTAAACCTTTCTTTTCACAGTTTGTTTAATCCATATATTGTGTTATACAATAAAACCCAGATTTGACTTCCCCTCACACGCACAACCGTCTGGTATGGCTCATAGGCTGTTATATGTATTGGTCCTGGTCCAACTGGTTGGTTGCCCTGGGGAAACTCTACATTTGATAGCAGTATATATGTCTCCACACATTGCCCTAATAACGGTCTACCTCTAGAGCTGCCCTTGTTAGCGCTTGAGGAATCAGCATAATGTCGTTCTTCTTTTCAAATAACTGTTTTCGAGCTTTATTTATGTAAGAGCATCTATTCTACTACTAGAGACTAATGTACTATGAGACTGCTACCCGACTACTAATCATTCTTCAGAGCAGTGAAACCTAATTTGTTTTCAGTTTTTTTGGAATAGTGACTACTATAATGACTTTTTATAATGAATAATATAATTGATAAGTTTGGATCCTTCGCTTTATAATGGTCATTTACTTATCCTTGCCAATCAACTTCACATTCCAAACAGTTTCGACCCCTGTAGTACTTTCAGTTTCTTTTTTGTCGAGGAAAATTTTGTCTTGGCTTTTGCTCGCGATGGGGATTTCAAAGGTCTTCGACATTTTGTCTTAACGTGGTGACATGTGTCCGCTAGACTTCCTCTGTAGTCGTGCCTGTTTAATCACAGAAGCAACTTCCAATCAGAAGCTGGACTTGGACTTCAATTAATTTTACCTTTTTTATTATCAACTATTGATAACTCCGCATACTTACGCTTTTCCTTATTTCAATCCAATATACATTACATTCCAGCTATATTTTTGTATTGCTTATTATACGAATAATTGTATCCTTTACATTATGTATCAATTAGTGCACACATTTATACATACGCATTTAAAAAATATATTATTGCCAATTTTTAACCAGTTAAACTAACGTTCTTCCTATAAAATAATTTGTAGCCTATTATAAACATATAAAAACATTCCAAACAATACGCTACGTTCTGACTGGCTTTACAGATAAACTATTATTGTCTCATTTTCTGTCTTTGGGCCTATTTTATGATATTTTTATCTATTTCGATTTTGGACCTATTTGAAACGAAAAATAGCTATGACGTTATCAGTAAAACTATTTTGACCCCAAAACATAAGATTATGATACTATAGGCAGGGTACATATTTCTATCTGTTCGTGATATATTTTTATGCCAAAATGCTTCACTTTTTTGATGATATCACAAAAGGCTCGACTTGTATTTGCCACTTGTATGTTCTAGTTTTATCATAACTTAAAAAAACACCTATATGGTAATAAAATATATACCATTTAACGTTTTAAAATGATTAAAATTGCAAGTATAATAAATAATATAAAGCCAAATATAGGAGTAATGCGTGAATATAATAAAATGTTGGTTTGTTGCGTAGTTCAGCATGCTCTAAGATAAACAACTATTACTTTATAATGTGCTAAAGTTTAGTCAAAATGATAATTATATCATATTCATATAGTAGGAGAGTTCACTACTCTGGATGACCCCCCTACACCCCCAAATTTATTATTTTGATTTCTATGACTCCTTATATACCGATTTCAACAAGATAATTAGTTCCCAAGTAAATTAATGACGCTGAGTTTGATTTTCATATATAGGAGGTAATCGAAGATGCGGTATTCATGCTACCTGCTCTAATCACAAACGTCCGTATTCGTGTGCTATCATATCCACTTACCAATGTCGTTTTGTATAAAAAATAGTTATTTAAGGATATTCTGATCAATGAAATCATTATTTAAATTTTAGATGGTTTCATGCAGTGTCTGTTTAGTTCTATTTTGTATTAATTATTTCCGATTTATCATATAATAAGTGAATCAATTATGATTATTAGTTGTCCGCCATTTGGTTAATTTACAATATATTATGTTATATTTTCCTACATGTTAGAGACATTATATTTTGAGTGTTCATAACGTCCTTTCGTGATGCTGTTTGGTCATATAAAACTTATAATTTGAAAAATACTCAAATATTTACATTTTAAAATGTCGTTTCATATATAAAAAAATATATATTAAATTAATTTTTGGTGTTGTTTTATTATATAATTTTCTAATTAATTTACCAAAAATTTTAATATTTCACTGTACTACTGTCCGCAGAATCAACCATGTACCATGCAAAAAGTGTACTTTTAAAACATTCCCTATTCATTTACATGCGTCATTAAGTTTGGTAAATTGGCAAGTGGAGATAAGAGCGCACGAATGCGGCCGTTCGTGGTAAGAGCTGGAAGCATGAATACCTAATCTCCGATCACTTCTTAAATAGTAAAATCCAACTAAGCGTCTTTGATTTCCTTAGAAACGACATCGATCTTGCAACAGAAAAACCAACCACAACAAAATTTTAATTTTTTGTGGTTTTTCTTTTGTATTCCTCACAGGTGACCATTACTTGTCTTTATTTATCGACATTGATCTTGTTGAAATCAGCCTTAGGGAGTTATAGAAACCAACAAAAATAAGTTTATGAGGGTAAGAGAGGGAGGATGTGATCCAGAGCCTACAACTCTTCTAACACATCTTCAATTTGTTTTACAACAACGCTAAAATAACATTACGTTTTTTACATAGTTCAATTTCTACTGATCCGTGACTGTCCAAGCTTATGAGCCAGTGTTATTTCGAGCACTAATGTTGTTCACTCAATTCCCAATATGCATAAGATTTGATTTCAAACATAATATCTTCCTTATATCGTTTTTCTTATCAAGGTTGGGATTGTGCATCAAGTAAAGGAGGGCGGCAGAGTGCTCCGTTTGCGGTACAGTCAGAACTTAGTCTGGATCAATGTTCAGGCGGTCACCAAGCTGACCCCACAGGATATTGAGGAGGGTCGCGAAAGCTTCAGAGATTGTCGTAAGTGTCTGTCTGTGTTTCATTTATGTGTGTTATAATGTGTATCTTTTTAAAGATTTAAGATTACAGTACGGCTCAGGTTGATTATAATTCTTAATCAGTTTGATGATTATTTCTATGAGTCTCCCTATTTTAATTTTTGCATACAATAATTTTTTGAAATGTATGAATTAATTATACAATAATAATATATGTGCATATAGCTGGGATTCGAATTTGCAATCGTGTTCCATATATTCTACTTAAAATGTTATCATAATTTATGTATACTAAGTTCTATACTAATATTATTTGAAATGTTGTAAAATTATGTATTTATTGTATTTTGTTTATTGGTAAATTTTTATCAACAAATGAAGAACAAATATACAGATCAATCCATTTATATTTTTATCAATCTATTTATTTTTTTGAGCAGTCATTTATTTATAACAGATTTGGAGACCTATGTTATTTATGCTACATTATTGTCAATGAAAAGTTAGAACATTGTATGGTATTACATAAAGTCACCTAATTTCCGAAAGATCAGCCTAGCTAACTAGAAAGACTAGCTACCATAGTCGAAAACACGAATTAACAGAAACCAGAGTCCTTTTGTTGGTGTGATGGAAGACAGGTTTTGTTGACCAAGGTCGAACAACCTTAGTCGTAATTTGTCTTATGTAATCCTGGACATATGCTGTGCCATTCCGCTGAAGATTTTAGTTAGTATATTAATTACTCAATTAAACTTAAACAGAGTAAAATAATTTAAATTAAAAGTTGCTGAAAGGTGTAAACTATAATATTAAACAATAATGTAAGTTAAAATATATAACATTTCATTTAGTTCACACGAAAATCACTTAATTGTATGTTCGTGTAAGAATAGTGTGTGAAAAAGCATCGCACTATTCGTCAATATTTTTCTCGCGTTTCTATTGGTCAATTTTTTTTATAAGAAAACACACGAACATAAAATTTTATTTATCATTAACAAATAATTATAGTGCTACAAATATGATGTCTTAAAAACAAAAGCTTGTCTTGTTGGATTTAATTAGTGAAAGAAAGACGATAATTGAAAATAAGGAAAATAGAATTTAATAAAAAAGAAAAATGAGCATTGGATCTAGATCAATTTTTTTTTAATATAACATTTCCTATAATTAATATAACCGCAACTCGACTTCGAACAATTTATAAACGTTTGAAAATCGCCTCCAAGAAATAAATTGTGAAAAATTACGAACTGTGTTTTATGTGAAGTGGAATCATTGTCAAAATTAATCGTTGTCATATATATTAGTTGATTATAAAAAATATATTTCTTGGATATAGTCTATGTAATCATAATTGTGAGCACTTTCTTTTAA
The DNA here is from genome assembly GCA_034780555.1 of Coelogynopora nodosa. NCBI lineage: Eukaryota > Metazoa > Platyhelminthes > Proseriata > Coelogynoporidae > Coelogynopora > Coelogynopora nodosa. Next base: position 12,299 of record JAUZND010027659.1, read on the forward strand.
TGTAGTTTAATGTGATGCCACTTTAAATAAAAATCAGCCGCGATATTTTCCTCCGGAATATTGTCATTCAGAATAATTATAATCCATAACAAGTAACCTCGGTTGAAATTATAGACTCTGGTTTTAAAAAAGCGATAATTTATTATTTCATTTTGACATTTATGATCGCGGACATTTATGTTGATTATAATTTTTTTAAATACACTTGAAGAACGCCGGAAATCATGACATTATGCATATTATTTTTAATGTTGTACAGTGTTACTTAAAAAATAACAGATTTCTCAAAACAATATACAATGCAGAAACCATGTCTCTCACCCAGTCTATAAAAACGACGTGGTCGGGTCGCTATTCTCCTACTATATCGACCAAGGTTTACTAATAAATACCACTGACTTCGTTTGATCACACCAAAAACACCAGACCACTCTGTTTACGACTCAGGTCGACAAAACCCGACCTGCGACCACTTTCGATCATACAAAAAAAACCAGACGGTGTAGTTTTCGACTTAGGTCTACAAAACCCGACCTGCGACTACGTTCGATCACACGGCTGGATGGGTTACTTGCCACTATTGAGAGTCTATATTATATAGTATAATAAACGTATCATATCAGACAAGTGTCCAGCATCATAAAAAACATCCAATACATTCACAAAGTTCAGAAAATTGCAGAACGTTTTTATACTGATAAAAAGGTTATATATTAGTATAGCACTTCAAATCAAAATATGTTACAAGCGCTTTACAAAAGTTATAAATATTGAGAAGAAATAAGTAAATAATGTTTGATACGTTCCATTAGTTATATATTTTTTAACATGTTTCGGTTAAACTTTAGCTATTCTCAAAAAACAAAGTAAATAATGAATAAAATAATACAAGCGAAATAATAGATCGAGTTATATTTAAGAATAATCACAAGATCACGATGGAGAAAATAGTAATATTAATTAAGAACATTTAGAAAAAAAGAAGAACAAGAATTATATAGGGAAAGATTAAAGGAAGGAATATTAGATTTTGTATGGAGGGCTTCTTTAATTGCCAATTTGCAGTTATTATTTTCCGTGTCTATTATAGTAAAAAAATATATAGTTGGTTTGGCTTTGCTATAATTCTTTAAAAGTTGATATTGATGGGCATTAATACCAAGCCATGTCTCTGCCTATATAATACATTCTATTTTTATGCAATCACAGTTTTGATTTTTTTTAATTAAAAAATTAGGTAACTTTTGATCACCATTGTAATCAATATGTATAATTTATTTACTATGTTATATCAGTCTTGTTTTATCCGACTACTCTATCCCTCTGATTTAAAAAATAGGTGACTTCTACAAAGGGGACATTGTCGAAGTGACTCGAGACCAGGCAACATTTATCAACCTAAATTCCAACTGCTCTGCTGATGCGTCAACTTTTCTGGGCAAGCGATTTATTATCGAAGAGGTATTCGGAGACTCAGAAGTCTTGATCGAAGTCAACTCGAAGGAATGGACTATCGATGTTCGCTCTATTAGCAAACTTGTCTGCAATTTGGATCCCATTTTTAAGAGTAAGACTGTATATTAATTAAAATATTGAACCAGTGGTTCTTAATAAACACAGATTTTGCTGTTTTCGCTGATCTAGTTTAGTCTAGTATTTATTACGTTATTTTATTTTTTTAGAGAGTATAATCTACTTGGACGTTTTTGTATGTGTTTTGTATTTGGTGGTCGTTTTATTTTATTTTGAGATGCTTTAGCGCTAACTGTGGCATACATGTTGCATACCTTGGTCTATTTAAAGACATGTATTGGTGTTTCAAAATTGCAAAAGTTAAATTTGGTTTCATTATTTGAATTAGCAAACATATTACGTAGACTTACTACAGAAAATATGGGTTATGTTTATATTTGAGCCATTTTTCAATAAAATGAACCATGTGAGTAGCCAATTGAGTAACGGTTTTATTATTTGGTCCATAGAATCGTTCCCTTTACTTCCCTCTCCTTAAGAAGCGGTCATGCATTTAGAATTGGGGCTATTGTAATAACATCCACGTAATCAGATCTCACAAAGACTAGCTGAAACTACCAGAACCAATTTTATCACGAATAATCTCCCGGATATAATCGTTCATATTTTTAATAATTATGATATCAACTTACTTGGATATATCTAGTAGGTATGTTTTATTTCCTCTTTCTATTTTTTAAATTAAAATACTAGGAAAATCGTATATTTATTACAAATTCTTATTTCGAGAAGATTTTTGTGACTTTCAAAAATTGCACCTAATTTTTTAACAGTAACACATTGTTTTTTTATGAAAAATATTGTTTATCTAAAATATGTAATACATTTAATTAGGCATATAAAATTAAAATTTAGCTCTGTATACAATACATGTTTATTCATAATGAATTAAGGTAAAGTACGCTGGTCATGTTAAAGCTGCTTTAAATTATTCTTTATTTTGCACAAAGTAATTGACCAAAACTGAATTAGAGCAACAGTATTATCAGTATCAACGGACTTTTAATAATCTTAATACATGTTGTTTTTTTCATTAAATAAATTTTTCGAGTTTTGTTCCACTTTTGCAAATATCTTTCACACAACGGTAATGCTACTATTACTCATAATTTGTTAGTCTGATTCGCGGGTAGGCAAAAAACAAGGAGTACGTTTAGTGACGTGGAATTGTTTCCAACATATTATGACATCGATTTTTCTACATCATATTATGCTATTATCGATAACAAATACGGTCTTTGTCAATGTATACAAATGATTTAATGGTTATTAAGCCTACTTACGGCTTAATGGATTTGCTATTTACATACTATAGAAGGTTGTTCTCCTTTAGCAATATTGTAAAATTATTAATTATGTAAAATTAAAGCTAGTAAACTGCAACAATAATGTATAATTTATCTAAATAATGAACTACATAATATTAAAATCGAATATTTAATGACTTGTCAATATTTGAATGATTCATTTATTGAAATCATTCAAATATTTTGAAAGATTATCACACTCAATTTTGCAGTTAATTGCACGTTTTTTCAATTGAATAATTATTGCATCCAAATATTTGATGTATATATATAATTATTATGTAGCTCATTTATTTATCAATATTTTATATCACTGAAAAGTTAGATAAAATATACATTATTGTTGCAGTTTATCGACTTTTATTGTCCTACCATTAACTTCCCGTAGCAGCTTTATGGTTTGAGATTTTTATGCAAAAATCGTTTTATTTATGGTGAATTATTTTCCTAATTCCACCAATATTCTTATATAAACTATATTATACCGCCGATTAAAATTCACCTTACCCAGATTTCCATATCGGCGATCGAGTTCGCGTGATTGAAAGCCAGACAGCCCTCAAGAAAATGCAGGAGAGAATTAACCCAAAACTGTGGAACTTCTCGATGGCCCAAACCTGCGGTATGGTAGGTGAGGTAATCTGTGTGCTCTTACCTGTGGTCCAGATTTCCTTCTTGGGAACGCAGTGTTCCTACAGTCCCTATGCCCTCACCAATCTAAGCAGAGTTATGGAATCGCCACATCAAGAAGGTGAGTGGATGAAGCAGGGTTGTTCTCTCTAGGGTATAATATGCTGTTCACTTTAATTTTTACCATTAGCAACTGTTTTGTACGTTAATTATTTTTGTCTTAGGGATTACTTGGACATTCAATTCGAGTCATAATTCTTCTTATCATATCATGATGGATTTTTAGTATTTACACTCATTTTCTATAATATTTATCTCTATATCTATCCGAAACTACGTTTATAAATACTTATTTGTAAACATCAACATACTCGGTTTTTTTGTATAAAATGTATTCGGAAAAACATATTTTTGATTTGATCTGTTCATATATTCTAAATTTAGTATCTCATCAATATGTGTATCTATTTTACTGTATAATTTTTTTTTTAAAGATTTCTATAGGGACTTATTATAAATAGTATGGTTTTGATCTACAAATACATGTCATTTTGATATATTTGGTTCAATAATAATGTGTAACAAATGACTAAGAAGAGTTTATCAAATCATTGCCTTCGTGTAAAGCTCTGCCAATGTGTAAATATTTTAATTTGTGTGTAAATAATTTTGAGCTTAAACAATGTATCTAATAAATATGAAAATTTCGACTTTGAATCGACACAGCTCAGTAGTACTGTTTATATGGTTACAGTGTTAATAGCGATGATTACATTGTTTAGTATGCCTGTCGAATTTATAGAGCTTTTTCACATTTTGTCACATTAATTTCTCATTGAATTATCTCTCTTTCGCTTAGGCCGATTATATTATATAAGTTTATGCTTGATACTTTATTCGCGTCAATAGCAGTACTGAAATTAATGTTCCACTTCAAAATGATACCCTTTAGTTATATTTGACAACAGTCAAAATGATTAATTTTGTAATATTAATTGTCGAACGCTACAAACGATTGATATATATTCGTCATAATATGACATTATCATAAAGGGACTAAAGTCAACATCTTGAATGGTAGTCTATTTGTTGCGAAAACACGTTACATGAATGAAAAACTGTTAAAAAAGTAAGAGAAGAAATATACATGAATCAAAACGGTTACAGATACATAATATGAAATTATTAATATAATTAAAGTATAAACATTTGGATTTATTAGGTTGTATCCGAATAACACTGTTGTCAAACTGTGAACTGATAGTCCTGCATCACGTAAGAGTACTTCGACTATACAAGAGTAGAAAGTCCACCCGTCACTATCTCTACATAGGTCTAACGTAACAAGAATACAACGAAATCTGGCTGTATGTCAGTGTTAATTTCTAAGTGTATTATATAATTTCTGTTTAAAAATCGATATTATAATCATGATTGAACGCAGTAGAAGTAGATTACTCAAATAGTATGCTTATGATTAAGCTTTGATATTGTTTATAACTTGTTGTGTTAGAACTGACATATGTGCCGTATGTTTAGAGACTAGGTTGAGTTCTCAAAAAGCTTGACTATTAGCTCTGCTAATGGAATCGCTGTATAGGCTTCTTAGCTCTTTGGACACTCGAAATAGCTGGAAGGACTCTTCCAACCTTAACATAGTATAACTATTTGTATTCTTATTTAAAAAATTAGTTACCAGTTTCAATTAACAAAGTATTTTTAATTTCAATATAATACTATCAACACTAATCCATTCTACAAAAAAATGTGTTTTAAAATGTTAATATATTAACATAGCATGTCTGATCGGTGCGTACATTAAAATTGTTATCATGTTTGTTTAATTAAAATATGTATAACCATTTAGAAATGATGTATCGGTCTAAGTTGTCAAGCAAGCCAACTAACCAAACTGTTTGTTATATGCGTCAGTTTCGGAAAGTTTTTATTCAATGTATCATTTCTATTTGAAAAATAATCTTGCGAACTAAGCAAACCAGTCTAACTAATCAATCTCTTATATCTATCAGTAACCCAAATGTCCTAATGGTTAATTAAATATATATTAATGTTCTTGTAGGTTATATAATATATATTTATGCCAAACATTTTATTTAAAAAGCATTATTCATTCTCCGCAGGACAATTTTATCTATATTCCTTCTGTTGATATTTATGCTTTTTGTTTACTAGCTGTTAATATAAAACCTTACTGTTAGACTGATATTATTACATTCTAACATTTATATTTAATGACGGATTTAGATGTTTTTCTTTTGAATATACATAATTTGACGAGAGTCCTAACAAATCAGCATGATATTTGTTTAAGAAAATAATATTTTATGTGGATCAACCCAGAGGCAATACATATTATTTATGCTATAAACTACATTATATATTTGAATAATTATTTACATTACAAATAAGTCAGGTATAAATAACATCCCACCTGACTCGTATAACACTGGTAATGTTTTGAGGTGTGTTTTTTAACGGTAGTATAATAAGAACAATCGAAACAAAATATTTATTTTATAGCTATATAGAGAAAATATTAAAACAAACAGTATTCACTTAAATTCTAAATGAATAAATATGGCACATTTTTCGAATAATTTTCAGTTCAATCTTTTTTTTATTTGCCATCGTGTGCTATTACTTATGTTCCTAAATATATTTGTTTTATATCAGATAAATAATTTATTTTATACCATTGTATACTTAAATTTGTTTACTTATTATTGCAACTTGTAACCTGTTTATGTTTGTTAAAGCTGAAATATACATTTCATATATTTAATTTGCCTTCATTGAGCAATCAATGCGTCATTTCTAAACAATAATCATTTAAAAGACTATGCTGATTAATATAAATGAATGTCCTTGTATTGTGAAATTCTACACTGCTTTATATTGATTTTTACTGAGCTGATTAATGATTATATATTATAGACTTACTACTTCATACTTACTATCATTGTTTCCTTGTTTTTCCGACACACTTATAGTGTTATAAGTGTAAGGATACTCTCTTTATAATATTATGTTATGTCGGGTATAAATAGCTTTATCGGTATAATTTTTTTAAAATCTTAATCATCTATATTACTTAGTTATGCAAGTGTGTAAATATGTTAGAGAATATACCGTGATTATGAATACAAAGTAAGTAATTGTGTGAAAACTTTTCAGAAAAACAGTTTTATGATACACATATATATATCATAATTAAATATGTTAATATCATATTATTACCTGATATGTGGCTAATTCATAGTAACTCTAATGATTTTCAAAAATCGACAATCTAATTGAACAGTAAACAGTTTGATTATATTTCGATTAGCGTACTTCACAACAGTTAACACTATTTTTCAATTTTATATTTAACCATGTTAACTAGATTATTAATCGAAGACCGAGCTATTACCTAATTTTCTAGTTATATTCAGAGTTATTTCCTAATATATCTAATTCTTAGTTTTAGTAAAACTCCTTGTTGTCGAACAAAATCACAACCATTTCAATAGCTAACCAAAATGAGCTATTATTACCTACTGCAAATGTTCTCGCTTTATGTGATTTTGAAACATTTTGTTTACTTGATAGAAAAGCCAAACCGACTCTCGATTTCGATATAATGGTTATCACTCTTCAATTTTGAGAGCGTGGCTATTCCTGGATATACTTGTATTCTAAATTGATAACCGATTACCTATGTATAGTATTTCTGTTAATATAGTTGTTCACTATAAATATTAACAAGTGAGTGAATATTGTATATCTAATGATAGTATATTGTATATAACTATAAAATGTAACCGATTTATTAGATACTTTCTTTAACCGGGTGATTTTCAGGCTAATCATCTCTTGGGTTAACTGAAACAATACTTTTTGAAATAGCCTACCTAAGCCATTTTAATTAACTTTGCTTCATATTACTTGAATTTGTTAGATTTTCATAGCATCATCATACAAGATAGAACTCTCTTACAACATTATGATAAAGTGGAAAATCGACGCACCTGCCAGAGTCATCATCAAACCAGAGTTCATACGAACCATAAACTCTGCCAAAGGATTTAATATAGACGATGTTATGTAATATTAATATGGTGGGGAGGGGGTTAACTATTTCATCGACCATATTTTTAGTGCTATTAGGTCAATAGTCAACTTATAACAATAATTCGCTTATTGCGGGCAAATTTCAGTGAATCTGGAAAATAATGTTTATCGTTTATTACAAGTACATTTATGCCAAATATCCGCTCATTGCAGACATTAATATCAGGGCCCTTATTATAATATATTTTGTTGATAAAAAGTGCCAATTTCATGAAAAATCATCTAAAATATAAATGAGGCGTTTCATCAATATAATTATAAGTAAGTGACTAATATTATGTATTTCATTACATGTATACATATGCATATATATTTACCTATCAAATAGTTATACTTTTTGCCTTGTTTCAATCTTATTTAGTCAATCTCCGATATTACAAGCATTGCTTATAGCATGCTAATTTGCGCCAACCCTTTAATTCTTGTCGTACGCGAAGTATATACCGATCTGGAAACTGTCCAACTTGCTTTTCCTATAGCCGGTAGTGGCGACGGCGCTATTGGCGGTGACGTCCAAGTGTTCACGGTGGGTAGTGAAGTCCGCGTGGATGACAACGAGGACCGGGTGCGCAAGCTGCAGGTCGGTGATGGGCGCAACTGGGAGAACCTGATGCGAACCATTCTTGGCCGGATAGGCACAGTGCAGAGGATCCTGCCCAATGACGACGTTGTCGTCAAGATATTCGGCAATGATTGGCAGATCCATCCCCTTCTGGTCAAGAATATTTTGACCACTCACCCGGAAATACCGACGTCTTTGTGTAAGTAGCAGGGTTTTTTCGTACATCCCTCAAAAGCCTTCCGGTTTAATCATTATGAACAATGTCAAACATAATAGGCTATAATATGTAAGCCTTGAAAAATCCTTGAATTTATAATTTATTATCACCCTAAAATGGTATGTCATATTTGTTAAGTTATATATTTCACACTTTGATCAAGCGTAATATTTTTGATAACGTTTAATTCTTCTTAAAGAATTAAACTAACCCTAACAGCACTAAAAGTTTAGTAACAGATATTACACATTTTTTCTCCGTCGTTTTCGGATTTGTATATTCTATGATAAGGACGTTTTCATGTTTGAAAAGAATAGATAATGTTAATGACTTCATTCAATGCACGTTTTCTTTAAAAAATTTCGTCCAGCTACTCGCTAACCATCATAATATGTTCACTTTTTGGGAACTTAGATTTTGACACCTGTCTACATTTTAAAATCGAAAAGAGTCGTATTTGTAGTTCTCTATTGAGGCAATATGTTTAAGTTTAAAATATATATTTTTTAAATATACAAATTAGTGTAAAAATATAGATTTAAAAAAAGGATTTACGAATGTAACTTTTTGTTAAATATATTTTTTTACTTATTTTGATTGATTTTTAAACTCGTCGTTCGTGAAATCGTCGCTGTTTTATGTAACATACATATCTCATTGTTTCACAGACTTTAAATATATCCAATTATTTTTACTATATTAATTATATAAATATACTGTTATTAACATATAAATAATATCCTTGCATTTTCCCCACTTTTCATAAGTAAAATATGAGATTTTATATTTGATCAAAATTAGGATTTACAAAAATACAGTGATGCATTCATTTAAAATGCTTCTACTAAGTCTATTAAGCCTCTATATATTAATTTTTAAAATAATTTTAATACTTCTAATTTAAGAAAAATGTAAGGTGTCAGTTATACAAAATATTAAAATATTTTTGAGTTAGTCGAATTATTATGACTAACATATCTTAAGGTACATCAATTTCACAAAATATTAATAAAATAATTAAACTTAGCCCACTTTTTAATACGTTAATTATATTACGTACTATAGATTTATTGAAACATTTTCCTGTTTGAAACACAACAAAAGCGATTTATCAATCATTCAATCAACATTTATAATTTAAAGTTAACAAATATAAACAGAAAGTTAATAATACATAATTCTAACGTTAATTATACCGATAATAGAATCATGATCAAATTGTCTATAGATCTTGACTTCCGGTCAGTTCCAAGAATTAGGAATGTTATTCATCAAATTCTTTTATTTATCCATTTTTATTATCGTTGGCTGGAGTGAACAAGATTTTAGTTCAAGTGTTGTGAAATTCTGGGACTGGTGAGTCTTCCGAATTGTGATGTGAAGTTATCACTAAAGTTGTACTTAAATAAGACTACTGTGTCCTTTAGCATAATCAAGGTGAAATGCCTTTGAGTCAGAGATTAGAAATGTTGACCCATCCTTTGGCGCTGTACCTGTTAACAATAACAAAAGCACTTACAGCCTTCCAATCAGTAACGCGATAAATTGCGGATTATGAATTTGACTATTCCAAACCACTCCATGGGTGTTTATACTTGAAAATAGCGACATGAATGTTCAATCAAAAAATGTGCAGTATCGCCTTCATTCTATGAGTGTCTTTTTCGAAGTCCCTAGTATGATGCGAAGAATTGCAGCCAATTGCATATTTTTGTTTTGACTATATGTTGCATCGTCGCTGCCACTGATTATAATCACTTTTTCGAAGCCCCAATTGTACACATCTTTGAGCTATAGAACAGGAATTATTACATCACCGTATTGCTCCATTTGTGGACGCCTTCATGCCAAACATGACAGAGAGTTTCTTCGTTGTGAGATTTTTTATTCTGAAGTTGTAGGCGTTCAATTTCCTCGAGTAGTAAAGAATCTTAAGATATTGGATTGGAAGCCGCATTACTTTTTGAAGATCAAATACAATTGTCAATGTTTTGCTGTTAGTGTTGCTGGCTGATATTCGCCTCCTCTATCAATTCTTCGTAAAGTATTTTTTGAAGGTGCTCTTCCTACTGATTTGAAATACTTTGTTTGAAAACTTTTATTTTGTATGAAAACACTGTGCAGAAGTAACTCAGCTTTTTTGGTGAATGATAATTTAGATTTTTGTTTTTGAATACTTTTGTGTAAAGACTGTATTTTAATATTGTTAAAAGTATAGTCTGTTTATCGTAGCTCGGCAGTAATGAATATCTACTGTAGAAAAAGAAAGTATATCATGGTCTTAAATTATCTCTCTCAATTTTCTGAAATCAACATGCCGTTCAATTTGAGAGTGTGTTCATCTCTGTTCTTCCTCAACCATAGTTTCCTTTCTTTTCCTAATTGCCGACTCTCTCAGTTAATTTCTTACGTGTTCAGTAACATTAATTGCCAAACAGATGTGACCACCAATGTATGATATTGTTTTTTGATTCCGATTGGTTGAAGTGGTTGAGATAATTTTCTTTGATCGACTGAGTTTGAGACTTTTTGATCGACGACTGATACTGAGACTTCTTGATCGACTATTGATATTGAGACTTCTTTATCGATGACTGAGACTTCTTAATTGACGACTAATACTGAGACTTCTTGATCGACGACTTATACTGAGACTTCTTGATCAACGACTGATACTGAGACTTCTTCATCGACTATTAATATTGAGACTTATTTATCGACGACTGAGATTTCTTGATCGACAACTGATACTGAGACTTCTTGATCGACTATTAATATTGAGACTTCTTTATCGACGACTGAGACTTCTTGATCGACGACTGATACTGAGACTTCTTGATCGACGACTAATACTGAGCCTTCTTGGTCGACGACTGATACTGAGACTTCTTGATCGACGACTGATACTGAGACTTCTTGATCGACTATTGATATTGAGACTTCTTTATCGATGACTGAGACTTCTT
>JAUZND010027670.1:0-47810 GCA_034780555.1 Coelogynopora nodosa
AGGAGGAGGAGGGAGGGGGAGGAGGGAGGGGGAGGAGGGAGGGGGGAGGGAGTAGGGTAAGAGAAGGAAAGGGGGTGACGTAGATGTCTACCTACCATACTACTAAAATATACTACAAGGTAGGCAAATATTGTATAACACCTCATATATCGTATAGTTATATAGTCGGTTTACAGTATATACAATGTATGTACTATATAATATACAAAATATATATACTGTATATAGCAATGGAACTACGACAATCTAATGCAAAACGCAGAGGAGAACTAATATTTGACATACTATTTACCATACACTAACCATGTTATTTATCACTACTAAGGTAAAGTATAATGCCTATCTAAATAATGCCAACCTATATAGTCATATCTATGGACTTCTTTATAAAACATATCTATTAACAAAACTGAACCCTCTTTGGACCTATATATGGAGTAATCGATCCAATCGATGTCAAACTTTAGTTGTAGCATCCGTATACTATAAAAGGCAACACCTTATTTGCGTACCATCAACGCAGTTAAATAACTCTGGTTTACAGTATACTATAAGTAATTGTTACAGTGCACTATCAAATCTTACAACTGAATGATTGCCTTTGAAGCAAGCAGTAATTCCCTGTTTGTAGACAGTATACGGTCTTTCGATAATAACTATTATTATATAGAGATACATATATGATTATGTTCACAGTTGAGTAGGTCCTATATACACAAGACTGTAAACTCTACATACAAACATTAGGTATAGCTCATCCTAGATCTCGTTCAAACCATTAATAAATATATTATGGTTAATACTAAATTTATTAGATATTATGTTTGGTATTACAATAGACAACAGTTAGACGGCACATACACATACTATTATATATAGTCTAATGAAAATTTAATGGAATGACGTTAGTATTTTGTTGTGTACCAGACGAGGTGACATAAACGTGTTCTTATTGGTCGAAAGCACTAATTTGGTAAATACTTGCTCATTGAACATTGTTGTACAGATTATGCAACCCACTTCACAAGCTGATCGCTCATACTTTATGGATCTGGATCGCGCTTGTGTTGGCGATATTCGTTCATAATTTATGTGCTCTCGTATTTTATCGATTATTACATTGAATTGAATCCTTGAAGAATCCTTGAATCCACCTTTTCAGAAATGAGTAACATTAGTCCTGCATCAACTATATCGGGTGAATTGAAGGATAATCAAGATCCAATCTTGCTTAGATCTCAGGTTTCCGTTGATAGGTAAGTCTAACTATTATAGTCTTTACCTCTGTTGTTTTTTATTTCTAAACATTCTTAAGATCTAACCGCTTCATTAAATTAGGCCCCAATGAATATAAGTCATATTTATTGATGGGGGGACATCTTTTGTTTTGTTAATTGTGTCTTTACTTCATTGTGGTACACAAAATTTATTAAATATTAACAATGAGCACTCTGTAGGAGAATCTATTTAGATGGGATGTATGGAACACTTTGCATAATTTTTATCTATTTAGTTGTCGCAATTTGAGTGGACATAAGCTAATTATGACCACCCCATACAATGATAGCAAAAACTAGTGTTTTTAAACCAAAAAAGTATAATTTAGTTATTTATTTAACAGTTGCCCGAACTACTGTGAGTTCCATTTAAACTCATTATGATAAATTGAAATATGTTATATACATTACTTTAATGATATAGTAAAAAAATGTCTATACTCGTATATTATAAACCCTGGATTAGTTCAAATATAATATGCAAATATTTGCCATACGATTCATTATAAAACCGCACTGAAGTACAATCATTTTTATTCTTTTTTTTTAAATCAATTATTAAATGCGTGTATTATGTAATTAAGTATACTGCCAAAGTTGACAAATTAAATTTCAAGAATTTTCATGCCGTAAATGTTATATACTACTATTATATATTTCTATTATATATCAGTAAACGGAAATACATCGTGAATATACTTAGCTATATGTGATATACACAAAGATACCTCAAAGATAAAAAATAATAAAATTACATTTCTGACAAATTCAGAGATTAACCTTATATAAAGCTTGAGGAGACACCAATGTAAATAAGTTTTATATTAAGTATCGATACCATATAAGAAATATTTGGCTATACGGCAAGAACCAGCTGTATTCAAATATTTATTTTTTATAGTTTATATTTTTTTAAATAATTATTACATATAATATATTATAATTTATTTTATTTTTTGAAAGTATTTATTTCTATATTATCAGATATAAATATACTATAATTTAAACAGAGTGCGAATAAACAAAAAATTTAATAATTCATGTTCTTTAATTTTAGACAATTTTGTACATTATTTTTTGATAACCCGTGGTCATATTAAATTAAATAATATATTTGGAATTTCCATTGAAATGTCATTATTGTTCATGCAGTTCTTTTACCATAACAGATTATTTATGCTCACCAAAACTTAGTACAGGTATCATACATATAATTAAAAAATTGAAAATAATTATTTTAGAAAAGTCATTTTAGCAGAGGATTGACGAGATTCTTATTTGATCGTCGTGTGAAACATTGTAAATTCCCGTTTTATAAAAAGATTACAGCAATATAAATTACTAATCCACAAAGATCGATAAAGTATACTAAGAGGTGTCCAATAGACCATAGTCAAGGTGGTGTGGAGTAACTATCCTCCCTAGAATATTTTTAAACAATACTCAAAAATAGTTTTAAATATATTTGTTTATATCCTAGACGATTTGTTCATAATTAAATTAATAAATATTTTTATTTTATATTTAATAAATTGCGTATCATGCCATAATTAATCGATATTTTGCTGATGTGGGGGTTTATTTTTCAATAAATTAAATTATTTTCTCATTTAGATTTTGCATAATTTTTTAGATATATCGGTTCCAAACAATTATATGTATCTATATTGTATATTACTTCATGAACAACATATTTCTATCGATTATTATTATTTGTCAATGTGGTCATTCTAATTAATAGAGTTTTTCGTTTTGTTCAATAATTTTAAAATGACCATAATCAGAAAAACAAAATGCAGTGCCCCACGCATTTAAGTCTCTTTATTGAAAAAAAAGTGATCTAAGTATAGTGGGGATGCTTCAGTAATTATAACTGCAGTGAAGTGTGAAGTAAGGTATAGATGCCAGTTACATGTCCACTATACAGTTACAACAACAAATATTTTATTATATTCATAGATACTTAATACCTTCATATTTAATACATCCTGGTTTGATCCTTGTGTTAACACAATATGCAGTGAAAACCTCGGCAGGGTAGATTTAAGGTCTATGCCCACCAAGCGCAACGCGGCGCGGCGCGATGTGCCAATAAAAGTTGATTACATTCAATTCAATGAGCCTATTTTCGCTGAACGCGACGAAACTGAAGTTGAAATTATTCATCTTTTTCTGCGACGAAATCAAAATTTCAATATAAACACTATAATGACTGATTAGATATTACACACGTTCCTACACATAAAGGGAAGAGTGAGAGAGGGCACCTCAGTAACACAGACTGCATGCATTGGTCGTGAACAAACAATAGCTCCTTGTATATATAGATCCCCAATTTATATGTGACACCGGGCTGAAGTAGTTAAACACACAATATAGTGCGTGGTCTGTTCATGTAGATAGACATATCTCTACAGATCCATAATAGCACGTGGTATTTCGTCGCGTTGCGCTTAGTGGGAACTAACATTTATTTTTGCCGCGCCGAATTGAGGTATTTGTTTCAATAAATTTCTAAATTGTGTTACCAATCAAATTCAATACAATGAATTATGTTTTTATTTTCTATTTCATACAATTGTAAATTAATAATAAATAATTTGGTGTTTTGAATAGTTATATCGACCAAAATATACAATCAAAAACATTTATAAAATAGTATTTGGTAAAAAAAACTACACTGTATAAACATCAAGATCAGACGATATAATACAAGCTGCACCACCCTCTGCAGCAAGCATATCTGATGAATAAAACTATCTGAAAATCCTGTCAAAAGTGAGAAAGCTGTACAGTTTTATTTTCAATGAACACGTTATGTTGTTTTTGAGAAACACAGTCTAAATGATACAGAAATCGTTCAAAGGCTATCATATTCTGGCAATTTCTTTTTTAATATCCGACGTTTGGATCTCATGCAAAAACAAAAGTGTTAACTCTTTCTAGTAATCGAAGTTAACTGTAAAAAAAATTCAACAACATCCTTTTACCGTCTTTATTTTTACGTCAGTTGTGGATTTAGTCAATAATAAAATAAACGTAAAAATAGCAGTTCTTGATGTTGACCACTCTATACATACTAATAGCCTCTGTTATAGTCTATTTTCTATAATACACTGTCCAATGTTTACAACAGTCGAGAATGTTGTAAACTTAACCCAAAATGGTGCAAAACGACATCCGTCAGGCAGCACGAAGTTCGAATAACATCGAATAACAATCTACTTCTATCTATAAAAGTATTGAATATATAATTGAATGTATAATATGTATTATTATTATTATCTATTTTGTAAAATGTTAACTCTACATTACAATTTTTTAATGAAATTGTTTCAAATTTAAATGAAATGCGCTTGAAAAATAAATGAGATGATTTTAATCAAATTTTAATTAAAAATTTCATGAGTATTTAAAAAGATTGTAACATAATGGACTAATTACGCAGAGGAATATAAAAATGTAGTGCATGTTTTTAATTTTTCTTTGGTTTTCCAATGTTAATGTGCCTGTCATTAAAACTACCAAGCATATTTACCTTTGTACATAGTCATTTTAAGGTGCATTATAGTTTTTTTTACAAATACATGTTTGTGGAAAATTCTGAACTTCTCTCACGCTAACATATTTTGGCCACCACGGTGCTGTATATATAAACCATTTCTAACATTTGTAGACAAGAGAATAATGCAACATAGACTACTTTTCAAAAAGTACATTTGTGAATGCTTTTCATTAAATTAAAATTTTTAACTTTAAAAATGCATAGAAATACATTAATAGTCGTGTTTGATTTCATTTATATATTTTATTCTAAATTGCAATATACTTTATTTTATCTGTAATTTGTGTTTAAGCCTATAAACTTTAGTTTTATATTTTCTTAATAAATAGTAAAAAAATATATACTTTTGTTATCAAATATAAGAATTTTATTCCATTCCTAAATTTCCGAAATCTATACTCAAAGACGGACAGATACTGCGTATTTCAGGCTCTACATTGCAATTAAAGGTTGGCATTCTAACTAACGAATATGCAAATAGTATGCATATAAGCAAAACCAAAGACATTGGAATAAGTCTATGAGCAAAACACATTCTATGGGTGCAACACACCACTGTCTACATTTTATATTATAATCTGACGATACTATATCGATTTTTCTTTCGATTTTGTCTGAGGTGCAATGCAAGCTGTTCAGTTTGCATAAGCTCATCAAAAGAATAGTCTAACGTTTCTTCTGTGTTAACATAATATTATGATCGGCAAGTATATATGACACTTCCTCATAACATATGAGAAAACGTAGACAACTATATAAACAACAACATATGCTTCGTTAGTACAGTTTACAATCATTCATTTCTGCACAACAATTTAATTGATTGAATCCAAAACTTTAAATAAATATATTGCAATTAATAGGATACAAGTAGCTTAGCGGGTAGATCTTTTAATAATCTATATATGTATATACTTTTTTTCATAATATTCTCAATATACATATACGCTTTCAGCTGCTAAGTGTATTTTCAATTTTTTTAATTTTTCTCTTTCTAACTAGCGTTATTACATATACATTATACCTATCGTGTTTCTAAAGTCATCAAGTTAATAATATGTATTTAATTAATTTAAGTATGAATTGTGATTGCAAACATTTTGGATGCATTATAGCTAACTTTATATAACTTTTGTTTAAAAATAAATAGATTTTCATTTATGATTTTTATGGATTTTATTTCATAAATGACTATTGCATCAAACAGGAGAATCGCATCAATTAAATATATATTCTTGTTTACATGCTTACATTAGGATTAACTCTACATATGTTAGTCATAAACCATTACCTGGCGTATCTTTTTTAAATACAAAAATACCTGTATAATTTTTTATGTATAAAAATAGGTAAATATTTTTCATTTTCATACAATTATTTTTTAATACAAAAAATCACTTTACGGAAAAGTGCCTAAATATGATATACGTCAGCTATGCAAAACAGCAACGAAATGTAATATAGTATATAACAAAAAGATGTCAACCGCATAATTATTAATATATGATTTTCGAGTTGCTCTGCCTTTGCCACTCGAATTGAGGACTATGGAATTATGATTGAATATGAAGTATATATAATGTTATACATTATATATATACTATATAATAATAATATTTATTATTAATAATAACTTTCGTATACTTTGAATCGCCGGAATTATGTCACATTTATTGACAAGTTCTGCAAATTTATTGATTAATTCCGAAAAGTATAGATTAACTATGCAAATTAATTGATTAATTCAAAAAATGTATTGATTAATTCTGCTAATTTATTCCTTAATTCAGACAATTTATTGATTAATTCTGCTAATTTATTGATTAATTCTGCTAGTTTATTGATTAATTCTGCTAATTTATTGATTAATTCTAATAATTTACTGAAAATTTCAGACAATTTATTGATTAATTCGGCTAATTTATTGATTAATTTAGAAAATTTATTGATTAATTTAGAAAATTTATTGATTAATTTAGAAAATTTATTGATTAATTCGACTAATTTATTGATTAATTTGAACTATTTATTGTATTTGTCGCTGGAAATATTTGGTAAAATAATAGATGCCTATTTGTCTTATGGTGAGCACATAAGGGGCCCTATACGGTACTGGACTGAGTGAAAACTGGATACCGATACTTGTGCCCTGATATTGTATATATGCCAGTATCATTGCAATAGGTATTTGCATTTATACTGATACTGGTGCTATAATGTTATATTTTAGTTACGTAATGCATCTTACATCGTAATATAATGCAGAAAATCATTTAAAGAATTCTAATGAAAACATTTTCATCACACATAGTTAGTCAATAGTTATCGTTTTGAATTCAATATAAAATATTGAATATTCATTCTAAAAAACCACTATAATAGTTCGTATTTTTTAGATATCATTATGAACAAATTATCTTAAATGCTGTTATTCAAAACATATTATGAAAAGTACAGTTTCAAAGGGCGGTTAATCCTAAAAGAATTGATATATATATATATATATTTTAAATTTCATTCTCCCCAAACGTATAAAAGTTGTTCTCGAAAAACATTATTTAGGAAAACTTGTGTATTTTTCAGAAAAACATCCATTTAAAATAATTTTAAAAACACTTAATTTCATAAAAATATGTTTTAGACAAAATATAACTTTGCTTTATGTTGTATATATTATATTTATTTATAAAACTATATATGTATGTGATAAATGTAATAAAAATAAAAGTAACTTGAAATATATACATCTTTGATAAATTTTTCATAACTAGAATACAGTTATACACAGTTTTAAGTAATTTTAGGTAGAATACTAATTTTAAATAATGTTCCGGTGTATTTTGTATATATTGCTGATGATTAATTTTATTTCATTTTAGCTACAAATGTGAATTTGTATATTACAAAGATTATATAACAATAACAACACTTTTAACCAAATTATTCGTTAATAATCCTTTAAGTAAAATTAACGAAACAGAATGTAAAAATTAAAATTCCTTGACATCTAGAATTATAACTATATTGTCTAACATTGAGATAAAACTGCAGCTATTCGTACTCCAGGAAAAGTAATCCTGAAATCAGTCCAAGTCGCTCAATGGTGGCCCGATCAGTGAGCATGTATTCCACGATCCCGGAACCCAAGCCGAGAACATTTTCATCATCCGCAGATCACAAGCACGGATCTTTGCGGACAACGCCAGGTGCGAATGAATATATATGAATTAGTATACCATAGCGTTCTAATCTGCACCTTATGTATCTACTTGTGCATGGGGCGGATACAGGTTTTTGTTGAGGGGTGGGGGGATTCAGAACAATCTCCCGCTACGTATGGTGAGGCGTTCAGCCGAACCTCTATATCAAGTATGTAATGCTGAACATTTTTGTGAATTATAGTTCAGTCCCCTTGAACCGTTATCTAAAATACCCCCTCTGAGAGAAAGATCAGATCCATATGCACTTTTTTTCATTTTATCACGGTAATTTTATTTTTTATATTTAAAAAATTATATAATTCTTCATAAAGTAGTGAAAAAATAGTTTTATTTTAATTAGACATTTTCAAAGTTGTCGCATTTATAAAGTAATAATTATGTATGTAGTACTACTGTATGTATGATGACAACATATGTATAGCTAGGATTATGGGTAATAATTTATAATAGGTTTCATATTAAAAAAGAAAACGACAGCTAAACATCATGAAAATACATCTATTTTCAATACAAGAAAATTACACGAGGCCACAAGAGAACATAGGGGATTTAAAATGGTATATAAGGTACAGTTCAGTTCTAGGCAGTTCTAAAGTCTTCTCTCAGGGTGTGGAATTGGTACATATGCCATGTCTCATAAGCTCACTTGGGGAATATTTCAGGGTAATGGCGAGAGCCAAGTCTGGCGCAGAACGGGCTTGCAGTCTTTCTCTCCGCCTAGCAAGAAGGCTGGTAGCATCCTCCAATTCCACTTCGCTGAGTTGTCTATTTGTGATTATTTCGGGATAGTGGATTCCTATAAGGGCAACTCGGGTTTGCAAGCTCGACGTTTTTTGGTTAAGTCGAACGGGGACCGAAAAAAGCGATTTAATCTAAAGACTATTACTATTACCATATTTTGAAGACAACATTCACAATGAGTTAGCCCAGTGAGATAGCCCAAGTCGCTTAAGGCGCTGGTGATTAAGTGTGAATGTAGCGGGTTCGAATCCCAGCAGTTTACCTTATCTCTCCCTACAAGACAGCTGTGTCTGTCGAGTGTATATAGCAACTCTCCTGAGTTTGTTCAGAATGTCATACGATAATGCCAGAAAATGGCCCTGTATGATGTATTATAAAAAAAAGAGAAAAAAATACATATTATACTGTTAGACTAGATCAGCAGTATTATTATGTATACAATTCATTATAATATTGATTATTTCATTTGATTCTATTGCTGTAAATACGTTTCCCCCATTTTTTCCAAAATTAGAACTCTTAACAGATTTTGTTACTTCCTTCAATTATCTTTTTCTGTGGTTTATAGAAAGAATATTATCTTTTTAGAATAGGAAATATATAAATGACCATTTATAATCATAAAAATGGCATTAGGTTCGGCGTCGACTATTGACATTATTAAATAGTTACCAAGATATGAAATTGGTACAGATTTCTTAATGTGATCAATTAGCAGATAAATGTGTTATAAAAACTAATTTTATTCAATTTGAAGTTAACTTCTTATAATGCTTTGAATGACTGAAATACAAATAAATAATCGAAACCCACAGATCCATATTTTTTCACTTCTATGTTGGGGTGGTCTAAATCGGTTACCAACTTGATTTTCAGAAATTTCCGAAATTCAAAATATTTACAAATATTGTCTAATTATTATAGATGACTAATTTTTGTTTAAATCTATTGAAAAATTCCGATACTCTTGTCCTATCCATCCGATTTACAAGTCGATTATATACGCACTTATAATACATATGTGTATACATCTTAAGTGTACATTTGCAGTGTACGTAATTCATTTCAGATAATGGTTAATATGTTCTAATTTGTATTGATTTTACCAATAACAATGACTGGAGCATGATTGCAACGATCCATAAATTAAGTGTTCTAGGGACAGTGTTTATGCATGCTTCGTGTACGTTCAAAAGGTCAAAATCATTATCTTGAACCCTCGACTAAAAATTCCGCTGAAAGATACATTGTAGAAATGTATTAACATCACAACTATATACTGGTTTCTTAAACTGAACCTGCATACTTATCGCGTTAGATATACAATCTCAGAAACATGTTATTACTATTGAAGAATATTTTTGAATGATATTGAAAAATAAAAATGTTGTTAAAGATAATTACATTCATATTTCTATTCAAAGTTACATTTAAATATGTTTAAACATTCCTTTTTTCGATGTCAGTTTCATTCAGTTAACAAATTGAAAAATTTTTAATCCGTATTTATAATTTTTACGATACACTATAGTATACTTATAGTCTCACATTTAAATATAACACAGAGTATAACAAAATATATAGTAAAGTCTACTTTGGATAATCGGAACAGTTAAAAACCAATTAAGCAAAAATCGATTTTTAATAAGTTGGAAACATGATTATTGTTTCGGAGTCGAAAAGTCTTTCTTTCATCTGAATTAACGTCATTATAACGCTTTATACATCTTGTTTTAGTAGTTTGAACAATTTGTGTGTTTTTATACATGTATTTAGTTAAAACATGCAAACATAGTACAATTGTTTAATATAAACGTTATTCATTCATTTTAAAACTTTTATCTATTTTTATCTATTACTTTTCTATAGTAAAAAAAAAAGGTTGCATGATATGGAATTTGTACCCCTTAGTGTTCTTTTCTGTTCCAATTAGACCATTTAAAACTTATATTGTAGGTATATGGACCGTTCTACGAATTCTGTTCCCAATTCACATTTGCCAGTGTTCCAATTAGCCAAAATGTTTTATAATGTAGAAAAAGTATGAATGGGAATGCGAATCGATTTGTGTTCTCGTTTGAACAGTAGTTCCAATTTGCCTGACTTTAGACTGTAATTAGATGATTAAATATGTGGTCATAGTGAATTACTCGTTTGAGATCTCAAAAATTCGTTACATTTTTCAACGAATTCAATAAGCAGTTTTTCTCTCTCCCCTTGGTCGTTCATATTTTAACTAAATACTATTTATATTAATTTATGTAGATAAAAATTATACACTTCTATTTTGAATTATTGTAGCCGAATGATAAAATGTTGAAATAAATTTATAGGAAAATAAATAATTTAGGTGAAAACGTTGGCCACAAAATGTCATTATCTTATGTTAATGGGGATGGTGATGATGGTGATGATGGTGATCAGTAAATTGTAGATGAAACTATAATTTGTATAATTGAATGCATGAAACATTTATAGCACAAGCTTATGTAGTATTATTTTAGTGAAATTCAAATATAATCTATAGTTAAATCGTATACATAGGAAATACATATATTGTATATATCGATTTGAATGGATGCTAATAAGCTAAACCAAATAATGTGATAAATTTGATCTCTGAGCGTCATCAATATACTAAAACCAGGAGTGCGTATACCGAGAATCGAAACGTACAACCTTCAGCATTGAACACAGGGGCGGACTGCTTTGATCGGGTGATTAACATATTTGCCTCCATTAAAATGCCGATTCTTGGTACATATAAGATACATGTAAGGTGCATATAAGGAACATATAAGGTACAATGTAAGTTACATATAAGGTACATATATGGAACATATAAGGTACTCCTGATTTTAGTAACTGGATAGCACCTAGTGTTTGATATAGCTTATTAGCATCCATTCAATTATTTATCTTTATACATAGTTATACAATTCCCTTGCTGGTCTTATGAAACCACAGTTGTTATTTTATTAGTTAAATAGTGTTCTATATATATATACATATATATGCATTATTAATTTCAGTCCCCCTTCCCCGGAAAGGTAAACTATCGCACGATATTATTAAATGTTCATAAGTGTAAGGACTTTTGGTTATTTAAAAAGGTTCATCATGTTGGAACCTGTTTATATAATTTGCACACTTGACAAACACAATTTTGGAATGCACTGTTTTCTTTAATGTTCAATTGTGTGTTCATTGCAACATGTAATACATAAACAAGTAAAATTTCATTTTTCATTTTCAAATTTCATTTCACGTATTCATTTTCCTCAAGAAATGTTTGTTTAAATATTATTTACATGCTAATTAAAATGCTGTAGTATTATTGTATTGTGTAGCTTTCTTTAATAAATGCTATGAATATTTACCGATGTTTACTCAGTATAGTGTTTATAGTGATTAATCAATGAAAACATTTATTAAATGTTCACTACGTTTTTGTTTGACAGAACACAATCCAACAGTAATTAGTATCGATAAAACGAAATAACAAAATTACACGAATCTATTTAAATGAAACTTATTATTAAGTATTGTATATGTTATCATTATTACACTAATAATAATTTATTCAAGTACGTATAACGTGTGAATAGGCTTTATATAAAAAAAATTGTAATAATCAATGTATATGGTTATGCGTCTATAATATTCTTTGTATTATATTTAACAATGAATCAATAACGTAAAATTATTTAATGCCAGTTTCTAGGTATTTTTTTGTTTGGATATTTAAAATTTGTATTTAGTAGCTATTTATTTGTTTCGCATAACGGTGAAATCTGTTTGACAATAAAGTTTAATTTTTTGATAATTTAATAATAATCTGTAAGCAAAATATCACAAAATTTAATTTAAAATAAATTGTCCCTAGGATTATTTTCGAAGTAAAAAATATTCATTGCATTCTCAGAACTGTGCAAAAATAATTTACTTTTGCTAAAATATTTTGTTTAGATATTCTGCAATATGCATTTATTTGATGACATAATTAATCAATAACGTTATATTAAATATATTTCATTTTTACACGTTTAATGCATTTCTTACATTTTCAAATTAATAAGTGTATATTATTATTTGGTAAACTATATAAATGAATCAACAAAATAAGTTTAGTTTTAAATATTCTAAAAATAACTAGCATTATTTCAGTGATAATAAATGTTTAGAGCTTTTTATTGTATTCAACATAATTTCAGAATAATGGGAGTATGCTCAAAACAAATTTCTATAAAATTTGAAACTTATAAAGGTCGGAGTTTAAAAATAGAAAAGTTTTTTGGCTGGGTATGTGTTGGGGGGAAATAAATAAATATCATCAAAATTATAATTTTTAAACGATATTTTGGACGAATGATCAAAGCTTGAATATAACCCGCATGTTTAAATGTAATTTCAATCTGCAAAAAAAAATTGGGAAACATGTTTAGAATATTTTGAAACATTTCTTTGAAAAAAGTTTTAAAATTTTTTTCAGATATTCACTAATAATACAATACCTTTTTATTGTATAAAAATGAATAAAAAATGTTCAAACTTAATTTGTGTTATTATTTATTAATTTTTGTTTAAATTTATTGAGAATAATCTCAATCTTGTTTGCTTTTATACGTTATGTTTGCTGTGTTTTATTAATGCTGTGTAACTGCACAACCGTCATATTTATTGATTTGTTATATTACTGCACCTTTCATACTTTTCAATTATTAAATTCTCTTTGCATAATGTTTTTTTAATATTTATTTACTGTCACAAACTATATAATATACTAAGAAAACAAAACTGTTTACCCTACAATGTAATAAAGAGAGTAAATAGTTTAAATATATATAAACAACTACAATATTGAATTTATCATTAATTTATTTAATTAGTTTTTTTGTCCGTCTCTCCTTTTTTTCATTATTTCTGTTTTGTGGTTGTGCGGTGGTATTTAGTACTAGGGAACAACGATTCAACTCTCTTACTATATAATATATCCTTTTGAACTATTGTTTATTTTAAGTGCGTATAGGACATAACCAAGTAAACAGCAACTAAATTATATGGAAATATACAAATATATAAAACAAATCAATCATAAATTAATCAATCATAAAATCAATCATTATCCATCATATAAGATTTGGTTAAATCCAGATTTTCTTTTAAACATATATATAGGTCTATATTCAATACATCTCTATGAGAGTAATAAAATCATTGTAATAATATTATAATAATAATCGTTGCATTTAATTGGAAACTAAATATTAGAGGGCAAAGGTCAGTCGACACATTTTAGATAAAATTACAAAATGTGAGATGTTTTATTTCTGTACATATTAACGATTAATATATAACCAAAGTCACGTTGTTGGGTCCCCTCTATTTTTCATCAATAATATAACGTTTAACTATTGTATTTTTAAAATCTATGTAGTATAAGATTTAAAATCAATCTTTTAAATATTAATTTATTTTATAAAACCGAATGTGCTCATGGTTCTTTTAATAATTATAATTTTGTGATCTCTCGTTTTAGGTATTTCGAATCGTATGCTTTTTCTCATAGTTAATATTTAACTAAGAATTTAGATGATAAATTAATTGATTTTATTATTTCTCAGATCGTTTTAAATAGGTTTTTTATATTAAAAATAACATATCCTTTAAATACCGTCGTAGTTTTAATATGCAAATTGATCGAATATAATTTATATAACTAACAAACTGGCTTTTATTAAATGTTAGCAAAGGTTTTATACGTTATTCGCATTATATTATATTATATAAGACGTTTTCGCATTATTTTGTAATTTTTAGTTTATTATTTTTAATTCAATACGAGGCAGCATAGAAACCGATTAATATCCACA
Organism: Coelogynopora nodosa; assembly: GCA_034780555.1. Lineage (NCBI taxonomy): Eukaryota > Metazoa > Platyhelminthes > Proseriata > Coelogynoporidae > Coelogynopora > Coelogynopora nodosa. The sequence continues at coordinate 14,678 of JAUZND010027670.1, forward strand.
TCTATTTGGGCGCCTCCGTGTCGCGCTAATAATTCTATTTTATATCAATTTCCATTCAAAGGACGACTTATAGCGGTCGGTGACAGCAACGCGTCGCCTAAGGTCGTCTCTGCCTTCCCAACCCCCACAACCGTGCAAAGCCTTGAGTGCTCCCTATCTGAAAATATGCCTGCTATATCCAGTGGCAGTGTCGACAGTGTTACTTTACCGGATTCCGCAGCTGCCATATCGGATGCTTCATGGGACAATTGTTTCATTGAGGCCGAGAAGGACAACCCAATAAGCGCCCCAATCGACGAAACTGAAGAAAATCTATCCCAGGAAGTGTCAACAGCAGAATCTGATGTGAGTGTAAAATGACTCTAAGAATATTTTCAGATACATCGTAGTAGAAGTAATTAACTAAAATCAAACCTGCCATCTCTTCCGGTTTACCGGTAGACCTCCCATAAATTTGAAGTTTTTGGGAAAATCTCCTGGTCTCATTTGAAAGTCTCTCGGTTATTCAGTAATCTGTACAAAATCTCAAGGTAAAAGCAATGTTTCGCTGCCTACTTACCTTATTAATAATTGTAAATAATTGGCTTTTATTGTGCAAGATTATGTGCAATGAAGTTAGTGGTGAAAATATATAACTTTATATTGTAAGATATGGTAAAAGTTCCTTCTTCTTCTTCTAATCCATAAAGGTAGAGGTTGGGAGTACTTAGCAGTAGGGGAAAGGGGGGAGGTTGGGGGGGTCAACTGGGGAGGGGGGATGGAGGTGCTAAAAAGTCTCCATGTTTGAAGCACTTGAAGCTGATAGATCTCATTATTTTGGTCCTTTCTGTTATGGCAGGTCTGCTAAATGTATATGTATAATTGTATATTTTACTCAGCATTATCGAAACACAGATGGTTTATAAATTGTAATCCTTACAAATATGGAAAATTCCAATTAATTTTTATTAACTCACGATAAATATAAATTGTGAGTGTTTCCTTTCTTTCCTAATTTCATGTCATTATAGCGAAGAGAATTATGTTACACGAACACGAGGTTCGAATAGCACGGACATTATTTCTGAAAGGGTTGCTAAGTTACCAAGTTGCTAAAAGATAACCAGATATCAGTTCAGTAACAAATCCTGGGTAGTGAGAAAACACTAAATCACAGGAGGCAGGGTTGTTTTTATTGAAGTTAAGTTATGATCAATTATGTTTAGTTAAAGCCAAGTTGATATTGAATACAATAAAAATTATCTCACAACAAGTTCACTTATAACAAACAAGTTAACTTGATCCTGTGTATATAGATCTGGCAATGTGGATTACCCCGGATATAAAAATCATCAATTGTAACAAGCAAATGTTTACGGTCCCTTTAATCAAGCCTAAACTGGATTGATTAGACTGTATTGTTGATAGTTACAATTTGTACAATCGATTTCTGTATCAATGTGGAAAATTAGACAGATAAGGGATGCTGAAAAAAATTCAGGCAGTATCATTCTATACTCATATTATATAGATTATATTATATATGTTACAGGTAAATTGTTATATACGGATACTCTACATTTATAACAGCGTATGAAGATAGATATATAGTGATGTAGTGCATATAACAGATATAACGTTATAGAACGGTACAACACACAATATCTTTTTAGACATATAATAAACTCATTGAATGCCAAAATCTCGCACTGCTTCTCAGTCGGGGTTTCAACAGATAAGGAAATGCTCAATATATAAAACAAACAAAACAGAAATCTGCACTGATTTTTCGTTACAATTGTAAACAACCTCAGTTAAAATCGGACGACTGAATCCGCATGATTAATCACATATTATGCACCTACATGTACTTGATAATTCAATATCAAGGCATACACAGATAAGCATTTTACGTACCAAAAATACATATTTTGGATACTAATTTTCTTTAATGTTCCGTGTCTGCATTATTTTGCCTACCTGCAACATGCATTTCCCACAGGCAATTTTGTGGATCGTAGGTATAGTTAAGTACTAAAATGTTAAAGCTGGCTACGCCCAAAAAAAAGAGTAACAATACAACTTTATTTAAATAATCAATAAATTATTTGCAACTGTCTCAACAATGATACCTTCTTATTAGAGTCAAAGAATCGATTACATTGTTACAAGTTTCCTAGAAGGTAACTAAGAATCAAGCTTATGCAATCTAACAATAAATCAATATATTTTATGATGCGCACCTAATAAATTGTTTAATAGTTTAGTAAAAAATAGTTTACAACAAGATAATGAATAACACTAAAGTACATTATATTTGTTTATGAGAACTTAAAAAGTAACAAAAAAATAGGTCATAATTAATATCTATTTCGTTAAATTTTCTGCACAAAAATGATTTTGGATCTGTTGGATTTCATTGATTTGACATGGGGATTTTCTCGACAGCCGCCTTGTTTGTCCCTCGTATTCTGTATTCGTGTATTAGTGGGGCATCTGTGTTGCCATGGAGATATTCTTGTCAGTATACTAATGTTTCATGTAGTGAGTCTATCCCTAACGGTGTTGTAAATTTTAATTGTAGTTTTAGCTCTATATACCGGATTTAGTGTTAATGTTGAATTATTGAATGGATTTTTCCTTACGAAATATAAAATAATATTATCATCTGGTCAATTGATTAATTGTTTGCAGCTTTTTCTGTGACAGATACACCTGAATAACAATGCTGACTAAAATCGTGTTGTTCTTATCCAAATTTGTTGATATCATTGTATTATCTAAATCATTTACCCCGTTTGTTCTGAGTTATTTAACAATTAAAATCACCTTATCATAATAATAAAATGTCATTCGTACATTATATATTAATATAGTTGTATATACAACAAGTTTTAGCATACAATTGGAATTGGGAATGAAAAACACTAAATGATAATATTTATGTATTGTTGGGAATCTAAACAATCCCTTTTTATTAAGTGTTTTATAAATAAATATATCATTCTAAATGTGATTATAGGTGTAATACTTTTGACGAGCCGTTCATTTATTTATTAAACTAAATAATTTTTTATTAGAATTATATAGACTTCAAATAAATATCATTGTGTACATCATGACAGTAGAAATTAAAATAATTAATTCTTCAATGTATCCAACGTTGCCCGCTTTATTATTCCACTGTTAAGATAGTCTATTACGGAATAAAATATATATATATACTCAATACTTAATTGAAATAAAAATTTTGTTTTAACGAACTTTCAAGATTATTCAATCCCATTGACATTAAATATTAAGGAATTTCATTAAAAATATGTTCAGTAACATATTGCGTCCGTATTACTTACTGAGGATTAATCATATTTAATCCTATTGATAAGAATTGAGAGCACTAGATTATAGAGAGTTAGTTTTGACACAAGAAACCATAGCATGTTAATAACAGCTTACTAGCAGCTGTACAACCAAACAATTGATTTAATTTGAGATGGCACTTCTGATTACCATTACTCTGTATTTCTGTACTGTACTGTACTAGAGTACAAGATGCCATCACAAATTATTACCAAATTCAGTTATCGATTTATGTGTCTTCATTATTGTGTATAGTTGTCTGTGGGTTAAATGCGTCTATTGTATATATACGGCGATTCATTATACAAAGATTCATTCCCACTATAGAACCAATATGACACTATCAAATTATTTTATCAGCTAACTATCAATATACATAATATATGGTTTTGTCTTATATTGGATATGAATCACCTTGCAAAGACTTGCAGCATGCCTCCATTTCTGTCATTCTCATGTATGATTTGATATTAATATAATAAAGTGTCCCCAAAACCGGATGTTTGAGAATAAATGGGTGGCCTGTTTGAAGCTGTACTCCGATAGTATACCTATGTGTTGTGTATTTGAAATTAAATTATCTAGGCGTCGATTTTATTGGCAGTGCAAGATGTCAATCAAATTTTAGTAATTGTTAAAGAATGATAACAAAAAATATATAAATATATTTACATATTGTAGAAATAACCAATTAAATAGAAAAACTATTGTTTTTATATTTATCTATTAAAACCTACCAAGCACTGGTTTTGTATTTCTTATAATTTATGTTATTAATAAATGAGAGATGATATAAATAGTTATTTTTGTGTAATTATTTTGCAATATAATATCATTATATTATTTACAAATTTTTAATTAAAAGAAAGTTTAATTTATTCTCTAAACTCCCCGGAGATTACCTATTGTTGTCCTCTATCTACCACAGAACAATTTTTTAGAATGACTTAAATAAGGTTACAAAAAATTCCATGCTGAAATATTTCGAACATCAATGCGCTCATTATTGAATTTTTAGTTTCAACCATATATTTTCAAACAACAGCGAGTTTGTGTTTTAAACATTTAAGTTTAATGAATGTTCTCATTTGAAGCTACAAATAACTGTCTCTGTGATTTTATAGCAAAGATTGGTAGAGAATTTTATTGATTATAAATGATGCATCCTATACCGACTAACTATAATTAACATAAAAAGTCACTTTCAAAATGTCATCAGAATAAGTAAATTATACTACGTGTTAAAATATATAAATATTTTTAATAACAATAGTTTTTTTATAAAAAACGTGTAGCATTTTTCGAAACCGCAGTTTCAAAACTTGCAGGCGTGCCTAATTATACCAGATCCATTTCATTATTTTAAAATATCACCTGTCACATATAATATCTCTCAAAAAAAAGGAAATATTTTAAAATCCCTAGGTTAATTAAATCTATTCTAAACATACTTTTATTGGTGGCTAACAACTGATGTTATTTAAAAAATTTAGATTTCTTACAATTTGCTACAACGCATGATATTACAAGAAAATTGGTCCATACAGAGGAACGCCTATGGTGACTCGTATCTAAATGACACTGCTACACAGGAAAAGGTAAATTATTTATTTCTTTATTTATTGCAATTATTGTCATTTATTGTATATATGAAAATTAATTAAAGTTTTTATTAAGTTTTATTTTTATTTTATTCACACTTAACCCTATGGTACGCCATACGCTGAGGCTATCGGCCTGAGAGACATTACAGCAAATCACCTTTATTATTTGTGAATTATTCATTTTATAACTTTTCAATTAATTGATAATTTTTTGTTTCATTATGTATAGACGCCATTTTTATTAAATTAGTAAAAACTTTTAACATCAGTGCATATATTGTAATAAAAAATGTTAATTGTAAAAAACGTTTAAAATTATTTTTTTATGTCTTTCGGATTTTTTGTGCATTATTTGTTGCTTATTTTCCTTCGTAATTAAAATAATATCTTTATTCAATTATAAATGATGGCTTTCTTTTTAATGTATATTTATTAAGTAAGATTTAAAAGGTTATATTTTAGGTTTATATATGTTTAAGAATTATTTTAAAATGTTTATGATCTAATAAATAAAATATAAACATTAAATTAAGTGTATATTTATTTACATTAAATGTTGCAATGAATGATAATAAACAGTAAATAAGTTGTTTTTTTTAATTAGAAAAACTATTTATAATATTATTAATATTATCTAATTAATTGTTAATTTTGGCTTCTAAATTATTAATATATTTAGAAAAAAAAGTAATAAATATATTAGTTTATTCAGAATTTCGTTAATTCTAGTTAATTAACGTTTTAAGTTTCAAATATTAAATAATGTTAAATTTAGCAATATTATTTTTTATAACCCGACTCAGTGGCATCCGGCACAGGACGAATCCGGTAGCGTCTATTTTTACGAAGAAACGACACATGTTACCGTATGGCAACTTCCGGGTGTCACCCTGGACAGCCAACAAGAAGCCCAACAACTCGATCAAGGTCAACCAATCGCAGACGTCTGCGAGCACCAATCAGAACAGCCGATAGCACATATGCTAGATTATTTGCCTGAAGTTTCAGAAAACGCGGCAGCTGAGTATCCAGTCTTACCTATGTCGCCTATGTCTCCAAGTTTGTTCCAAGAAACTAATGAAAATCATTTTCACCACTTAACAGGTAGGTTTACAGTTTAAGTGGATATATTTAATTACAAATAATTTTTTCCCAAACTATTAACGTTTTGCAATAGATATATAACAAACATGAAGATTTGATTTTCATAAATAATGTATTTTATATAGGCATATTTGTTTCTGTTGGCAAAACATATATACGTATATATATATATTATTCGGTAAAATATGCAATTGTCATTATTTTCTAAAACAGTGTTTTTCTAAGTTACATTTAGCTACAGCGTATGGTATCAGCAGAATAAAATTAAAAGTAACATTTTGTTCACTCACAAAGTTTGCTATTGCACTATTAGTAAGATTCCTTAATTAGCCTAATAATTTGTATTAGAACAAAGTCATTTGAGCAATTTATCGTTGTCTAATAACTTAACCACAAAAATTATTTTATAAAAAATCACAACTCAGTTAATTATTTAGTTAGCAAAAGTTCCCTAATTTTGTTAATGAACGGGAAAATAATTTTCTTAATTTCGGTATTTTTATAATTTTGTGTCAATTTAATCTTTGTAACCTCCATCGATCTGTTTTCTACAAAAATCGTAATTTTGGCTAAATTGAGGTTATTTTCAGCTTTTTTATGCGAAAATAACTCAAGATTATTATAGTATGCGTAGAATGTAAATCATCCATAATAATTAAACATGTACAGGAAAGAATCACTTAATTCAACTGCCAATTAAAAACAATATACTATAAGGGGTCCAGTGGACTTCTAAAAAAGACCGCGAATGTTAAACAATCAAACTAAAATTTCCAGATAAGTCCTCCGACATTAATGCCAGTGGGGATCCCGAATCCCTCAAATTTGGACAGAACTCGAAATCATCTAAATTGGGATCTAAATTCTCCGGTTTCAAAACCGGATTTAAGAATTCCTTCAAGATGCCCAAAAAGCAGCTGACCAAGGAACACATTTCAGAGCCCCACAAAATAACGGTTGGTAGTTTCGCGCAAAAGTGTTTTTTTTAATTTATCCGACAAAATATAATTGTCAAAAAAGTACATAAACATAAACTACACCCTCCATGTATATAACTCAATAGATCAACATAATATATTCAGAGAGCTATTAAAATTACGGTAACCGTAATATTTTTTATGAACACTGAATAATGTATACTATTTTTTTAATCATATCATTCTAAAAATGCGAGTTAAATATTTTTTTTAAATATATATATTTCAAATCTGAAAAGAGTAATCAACTATTAACCGGTTTATAATATATTATTTTTATTTTTTTGAAATGATAAAAATTATTAAATCCATTTGTTACCTTCATTTTCTATAATGACGAAAAAGTGGCTTATAATACGTGAAATATTTCAAATGGATATACAATGAAAATACAGTGAAAACAATCAAATAATATAAATCAATAATATATTTATAGTTTTTTTTCTTTTATCGACAATTTAATCACATGCTAATCTGTTGCTTTATTTTTTAATTTTAATATCAGGCTAAGTCTTCAGAATGAGATATTATTGCAGCATGAGCTTATAGAGAGTTATCAGCTCCCCTTATATTTAATTCAAACGTAAAATGGGGCTAGTTTTTACAAAACATTGTAATAAAAATTAATTTAGATATGCTTATTTTTAGTCCGCTATATTGATTGCTATATCAGTGTGGCGCATTGTAAAAACAATGTATACCAAAAATACAAAATGATTTAGTACTCCATAATAGATATTGTTTTCAGAAAAAATTTACTCAGGCAACTGTAAAATCTGTACGATTTCAATTTTTAAATGAGTATTCTATACTTTACTATTTTGTACATGAAAGTCAACTTAGCTCACTCAGATAGGCATAAATTAAAACACGTTTCAATGACTTTTATATGAATTGTTTAAACAACTTTTTAGTTTCACTTCCAAAAAACTTTCCCAATATAATATTATCCTGTTTTTCCTGTATTACACTCAGAGATCTGAACGTCAAGGCAAGATAACCGTGTGTGAGGCGTCAATCAGGGATCCCCTCGTGGCAGACAACTGGAGGGAGATGCATGTTATGCTAACTGGACCGAAACTCCTCTTCTATGAGAACGACGCGCGTAGTAAGCCGGTGAGAAAGGGGTGGTAAAACATTTTGCATCTGCGGGATCATTTTCATATATATATATATATATATACTGTATATTGTATCAAAATACAACGTAAAAAATAGTCTTTAAAACGATAGGAATGTCGTTTGTCATCTGAAACGCATATAGTTTTGAAAATTAAATACGCTTCATTTTGTTAGAGTCAATTATTTTACTTTACAACTGAGCTATTCTAATTTTCTTAATCAGCTGGTACACATTTTATCAAAAACTAGGAGCAATATTTAAACGTAGGTTTACTATTTCTACAATATAAAATATTTAAAGTGATCTTTTTTTGTCTTTTTGTGCCCAATCTTTAAAAATAATATTAGTATACCCTTAATGTATTAGAAACCTTGGTTGGGCTCTCTGTGTTTGTATACATGCAGTAAACATTTCACTTACGTGAAATAAAATCAATATTATAAATGTCTCACATATAAACAGAGCATATGTTTATGTTATAGTAGGAAGCTCGTATTAAATTAATTTAGTTAAATTAACTAATTACTTTTTACCAACAGGTTTGTATGGAATATTTTGTATCGATAAACGATAATATTTTATTGTTTCTTTTGCAAACGGAATGCTTAATTTATGTTTCTTACCTAATTAAGACTTATTCAATATTTTTGGTTTAAATTTGTCTTACTGTTTTTTATTCTTTTTTGTATGTTTATAATTTAATTTATAATTTATATTACATCACACCACATGCATATTTTGTGATATATGACTTATAGCATCTATTTTTTTTTGTCAATTTAGGACTATAATTATTTATTAAATTTTTCATTTGTTAGATCACAATTTAATTAAATGTTAAATGGTTAATTTGTTAAGTTGGGTTGTTAATGTCGAAAAAACAATATTTACGAGATTCTTCAGTTTACTCTTAATATAAAATAGAATAATGCACACTAACTGTTCCATGCAAATATTAACCATTTGTAGAATCAGTGCAGTTTTAATTTAATTATATAATTTAATTATTGTAAACTTACCATATAAATATGTCATTATTTCTATTGTATATGAAAATCTGTATACTAGAAAAACTTTAGTGAAATCAAAATGTTGAAAGTATGATAGCATCGATTGTATTTTTTGACGTACTTTTCTAAACTTTTGCATTTACCTAATGACCCTCAAACTCCTTTTGTAATTCATTATACTATTAATAATTCGAGAAATTATAGGCGCCTGAAACACCATAAAAATACAATCGATATATTTTTATTTTTCATTGTGTTTATTTACTGATTTATTGTTTCATTTTATTTTCAAGCAATTAATAAATGTAAAAAAAGTTTTTACTTGATACTAGCAAACATTTAGCGGTAATTACGCATTAACACATGATAATCTTTGTTACACATACAGTAATACACACATTTATTAAATAGTTTTAACTTTATATTACAGAAAGTGGGCCAGCCAGAGGGTATTCCTATACATGACCTTATCATCGGCAATATAGTGGTATCCGATGTACCGAAAGATCAATACAAGAAAGTGGTCAAGCATGGGATTATTGTAAGTATTCGACATGTTTAAAGGGAAACTTCTTTTTTATCTCTAATTTGTTTGAAAAAAAATTAAACATTTATTTATAATGTAGTTCATTTTTTTAATTAATTTGTATTCGGCACTGTTACTGTAAACATAAATTATAAATAGATTGAAATCCGTTCTCACAGAATATTTGGCAGCTAAATAACGTTTCGTTCCGTGTTTTCATCTCCGCTATATGAAATGTAAATGAAATTTTTGGTTATTCCATTAAATTGTTTCAAAGTTACTTTGTCTGTAAGGGTAACAAAACGGTACAGTTAAATTCTCACTGTAAAGTCTCCCTGTAAAAATAAAACATTTGTAATCTTACTAATAAATCGTTATATCGTGTTAAATCGTTAAATTTGTATTCTAATTATCAGCTCTTAAATCGATCACACTTTCAGTTGGAATACTTGTCCGAGCCTGATCAGGAAAAAGACGTCTACATACTGAAGTTTCATCAAGAGAATGAAATGGCGTGCTGGAAATCCGCCCTGCAGTACTCTAAAGACTGGAATGTGAGTTTATAAAATATAGTTGTGTTATATACACACACAGGCTTTCCCTCTCATGGTCAAAACAAAACGAAAAAGTTATTGAATTTATGTTTTTTATAAATTTACAGTATGAAATAATACAACGATTATTAGCACTTTAACAAAAGTCACTGACAAGTCATGTAAATTTTTCAATCTTTGTGTAATCTTTTCTGTAATAAAACGCTTGATTCTATTAGATAAGTTAAAAATAGATATTTTTAAAAAACACATCATCTTCAGAATCGTCATCAGCTTTGATACATGTTTAGGGTTGTTCTTTAAGGGGCTTTAAACAATCAAAATAATTTTTTTTAAATTTGTAGCATATTTTTTATACATTCGTGATGATTTGTAAACCTTCTCCAAAAGATTTAGACATCTTTGTACAAATATACGTCAGACGGTGTAAGCTCCATTTTTCCATTATATGTAGTAGTTGTGGTCTATTAATATTTTCTTTACGACCAATTTCAATCATATAAATTAAGACGCTGTACCGTGTACTCAACAAGAAATTGATTTAAATAAGCAAAGAAATTCAAACAAATACACTGTGGAATGTAGTCAATATGAAAATGGAAATATGTATTCAAATAAACAAGAAAATTTAGATTTACAAAGAAGTTCCAAAAATTTGCTTTGCAATAATTTTTGCGTAGGCGCGATATTAAATAAGTATTAATTAAAATGGCCAGACATCACAATTGAAAATCAATGGTTGTCACTTAAATGCGGAGGAAAATTCCGGAGAAATAAATAACTAGTTTTCAAGGTCGGCATTGAAACAAGTAACAAAGATAAACAAACAATTTAAATTATGTAATAATTACTTAAAATTAGTTATAATTCATTTATTTCTCTATTTCAGAATTAATTAAAATGTATACGTATTTTGACCGTTTTTATCGACATTCTAAAATCCTATACATTTGAACATTTGATTTGATTTTATTTATTAATTTGATTATTTTAAAATCTATTTTGTTTATTTTAGATACTTTTGCATTGACGACCTTGAAAAATATGTTAAATTTCCATTGGATTTGTCCTCCGGTTTTCCCTCAGGATTTAAGTTACAAACAAAATCAATAAGCCAATGTGTTGCAATATGTTACAATTTTCTATCTTGTATTAAATGAAAACATCAGCAAACTATGTAATCACGGTTAATACAGTATAGTTTTATATACAATTTTTTGTAAATGTGGGAAAAGCATTAAAATGAATTAACATTTATTGAAAAGATCATAGGAAAAGTATCATAATATTATATCTATCAAAACTGTTTTAGTCGTTTTAATATTTATTCAATATAGAGAAAAATAATTTAATAGATGTTTCCTAAGAGTTCATCTAAAAGTCCATCCGTCTCAATATAATCATCTGTTCCTCACATTCAGGTTGAAGATCGCTATACGTCAATTGCACCCCGTCCAAGTTACGCAGACAAACATAAAGCTAAGAGTGAGTCATTATTTTAGATGTACAATACACAACTGTACAGATGAGATAGGCATAATGTGTGCCTATAATTAGTGCTATAAACATGGTTGTCATGTAAACATATGATATGAAATAAAGTACTAAAATCACAACAATCTATTTGTAGAATGTGGTAAAGAAATCCAATTGCATCATTAATTTATAGAAATGTCTCATATTTTTTAGTAGACTTTTTCTCTGCAAATTACGAGATTTATAATCTATATGTTGTATTCATTCTTTAATTTAAATATGTCAAATAATTGCAAGTATCATTTTATCTGTCAATTATATATAATTAAAACAACAAAAAATATATATAACAAGTCTATATTACATTATATAAGGAATTTAACAAATCACTCTTATTCAGCGGACATAGTACTACCGGCTTTTTATCATCAATCAAGAAATAATAATGATTCGTCAACTATACTCTGAAATTGTTTTTAACATCTTTGGAAAGTTTGTTTTAAATATGTATCACATGTACACCATTATGTCATAAAATAGGTAATATAAGAGGTTTTAGAATTATTAAAAAGATTGTATAGAAACTATGTATTGTTGTAATGTAGTGACGTCACTAATTGTAATTTAGTGACGTCACTAATAAACTTGCATTTTATATACGAGGAAGTTCCAGATTTGTATACGTTATACTACAAATTCTTTTTCAATATTTATTTTAATTTGCAGTAAAATGTCAACACAGAGTGTCAAAAGGTAAACGTATAGGTATTGTGTTTAACACTTTACATTATACCGTAATCATGACAAGTGTTAGATAAATAGTTAATAGTATGTTTGTATTATATAATGTATAATTAATATTCCTTCTTTTCTAGTCATTATAAAAAATGATAAATTAAATCAAATATTCTAAATCGTAATATCATAAAGCCATTTTTGAGGAGACGATGTCGCCCACCATGACTTGTACAGTTTATTCATTTGTTTGTGTAACAATAATTAATAATGGTTACTATTCTGTCGAAATAATCTAAAAGATTCTTTTTTATTTATATTTCGTTTTTGTGGGTATGTTAAGGATTTGAATGGAATGTATCCATTTACTACAGTATATAAAGAACTGTTTTATGACAACTATCGATTTGTGCATACATTCTGTCCATTATAAATGTAACTATTTCTTTAGATATGTTAAATATGTAACATAACAATAAAATTGAATAAATTACTTACTAACTTATCACTAAAATTTCGAAATTCAATTTATTATTTTAAACATTTTATAGTGTCTTACATGCAATCTCTTTTTAAGTCAAGTTTGGTGGTTACTAATGTAACAGTTATAAATGTAATATAAATTATTATTTATTATTATTTAAATATTCTCAAATTCTATACGCTATAATTGAAATTTTATATTTTTAATTGTTGCTATTTTTAAATTATTTATTATATCAACATGTTTTTTTCTAAATTACTTTTATATTTTTTTGTTTATATTGCAATTGTAGTTATTTTTTTAGTTCATTAGTCTGTATTGTTTTGCTTCATTTAATCCGTCATTTGGTTTTGTTTTTACCTTTTCAAATTGTTAATATATTATAATCATCATGAATGACTTTCACTTAATTATAATGTGATACTTCAAGCTTTTCTATATTAGAGCCTATATATATATTATTAATGTATTTTTACATTTCACAGCAATCTAGTTAAGCCTAGTTTTTGTTAAATTATTTAAGTATTTGCATTAATTTATAATATAATCATATTATAGTTTTAACCTGTGACTTTCCTTTTGTAGTCTGAGCCCAGTTTTATAAGTAGTATTTTATCAAAGATATTTTATTCAAATTCTGTAGATATTTCGCTTTCTGGTTTTATATACTATGGTTCTGCTGGTGTAAAACGCTTGACTATTTACGATTTTACAGGCATAGTCATATTCTAGTTAATTATAATCTCAAATAATACATCTATAAACAATTACAAAAACATGCACTAAATATTGACGAAAATGCGCATTGCGATGCTGACAATAGCCATTATATAATATTAAATATGTTTAATAAACTATTAAATATATTTTACAGTCTTAGTTAATTTTGCGTAATTTTTGTAATTGCATATTTCAAATTTTTTACGAGATAGGTAGTAGGAAATTGGTGATAAGTCATACTGCAATCATACTGAAATCATATTTTCTATACTGAAATATTTGATTCAATATTTTGATGTACACTATAAAACTTGCTAAAACTTTGATGTATTGAGCTATCAAACCAACTTGAATGGTTGAAAAATTGAAATTCTAAACCAGTTATTTCAGAAGGAAAGAAAAACATTATAATGTAGGTATCATGTGAATTAAAATAAATAAAATGTGTTGAATAAAAACATGTGTACCATTAGAATAAAAACAGTGCATCGATAACAAAAACAAATCCTTACAATGAAAAAATAATATTTTACGGGAAATGTTTTTATTCAATCAATCTGTTCAGTGAACTCATTCAATAAATAGTTTCTGTTTCCGCACTGTAGCCCATTAATTGATTTTTTTATTGCGACGTGTAGACTTGTGATATGCCTCTTGCTTAAAACGTTGTATCATTTCAATTACTTTCCTAGACAAACTATTGATTTTATTGGATTATAGGGCGGCCTAGATCATGTTTGAAACATTGACACTTTATGTCTACTTTATTCCTGCTGAATATTTCTCATGTTTTTGTTCTATGTAACTCATTCAATATTTTTAGTTTTGCTAATTTTAGGATAAATAACTGCTCAAATTGTTAATACAATATTTATTATTTTATTTCTGATGCAAAATCATATTTTTCATTATGTTTCAAAATGCAAAGTTTTGCGATATCTTCTTTTTTGTATTTTTTAATTAAAGCAGTATACTATTTAATATTTATTACACTTTTTATCTGTATATCATGACATTATCATAATTTTTGGGTCATATCATGTCAACTATTTCGTTATTTTATATTGAATGTTTTATTTTAAAAAACAAATTTATAAAGTATATTTCTCGCGATAATTTTTTATTTGTGTTTTACTATGTTATTTGTGTATACTATGTTTTATTTTGTTAATTATTTCATAGTTAAATCGCTAAGTTAATATAGTTAATATAGTTAATAAAAAAATCCAAAGAAGATCATATGCTTCCAAAAGGTTTCTTTATTATTCATGTACCTATTGTATTCTTCCTCTGTATATTTTTTTCAAATTGTCCCCTCATATTTGTATAATTTTGTTGATATAAGACTTCAAATTGTTGTTTTTGTTTTACTAGAGTTGGTGCTCGCAAGATAATGAGTTAATCTTTACGATATTTGTGCGCATGTTATACAGAGATTATTGTCTAAGTATCTATGATCTGCATAGTTGGTTACTATTTGTCTTTAATTTGGAGACATAGCATCCACATATTAATTATATCAATATGTGTGTGTATGTGTTCCCATGGTAACTATGTGCACATTTCAGAGTTCAGTACATCCTACGATGACTTCGATGCAACAATGGCAAAACTAAAGGAATTCTTCAGAAAGCGGCCCACCCCAGAAGCTCTTAGAGCAAAGGGCATTTTGGAAAGTAAGGAATATTTACTGTTCATTCTGATTATTGATTAATAAGAGCTTAAATTGTGTAGATCAAAAAACTGCTCAATGGGTGGGGAAGAGAAAAAAAGATGAGGAAGGGGGAGGAAAAATATAAAACAGAGGAACGAAAGGGATGAAAATTATTTTAAAAATAAGAGCGAAGGAAAAGGGTGGTAAGGGAGGAATAGAGATAGAGGGCAGCTGGGGTTCAAATTGGAATTCGCCCCCCTCCTGAAAAAAACTAATGGGCAGGTTTGGTGTAGACCCAGTCATATATATTTTGTCTGAATGAATCATATTATGTTGTCGTTACGATTGTTAACTTTAAAATATTGCTATATAAAATTAAAGATTGCCTATAGCCAAAGAAAATCGAATTGGTGTTATGTTACTCACTTTTATTGGTAATTTAATAATAAAAAGGTAATTTAAAATGTAGATTAATATCCAATCATAAACCGGAATAAAAAAATTCTTTCTATTTTCCCATTACGAATTAAAGGGATAATTACTATTAATAATTACTATTAAAGGCATGACCAAATTGTTATCCGTCATTTACCATTTACATTGATAACATATTATAATAATTCATGTCTGTTTCTCGTTTATTTGGGTATGTTTGTACATGTGTATATTTCCAGAAAACAATGTACTTGATCTTGTCATGCTAATTTTAAGTCTTTAATTTTAACTTTAATTTAGTCTTTTGCTATGCTGCATGTCATGAGTGATCTAGACCAAAACGAAATTATTACAGACTAAAGTATGTTTTTCGTATGATCAAAACATCATTGACATTCCCCATTTGGTGTACACAATTTTGACTATATCTAAAATTATAGTTTAAAATGAATATGTTTATTGTTATGTCTAAAAATGTAATTTTGAGAGTTTAAGACTTTCAAAAACTAATCAGTTTATTTAACCTCGACATCGCATTGATCTGTAAATATTCGCTCCTTTTAGATGAGCGTATTTTTGGATCAACACTTCATCAAATATGTGAATCGGAATGCACCCGGGTCCCCACTTTTGTGACAAGATGCATCATGGCAATTGAAAGCAGAGGTAACTGGTTCCTCTGATTACGATTTATTGTTGTTAATAGGTTATGAATTAAATATTCCTTTAACTAACTAACATAACGATTTATTTGCGTATATAGTTTCAATTATTGTTTCTCAGTGAATTGGCGTATACTATGAAAATATAACTGTAAATTAACCTATATTGCTAGCCACTATATGTGACAAAGTAAGTCTTTGGAAGTGATATTAAATTTCTAATTTATTCTATTCGGAAATTATAGCTCAACTCAGATTAGTTGTCATATTTTAGGAAAGAAACATGTTGTCTTTATATATGTTTGCATTATTATATCTTTAATTAGATTTTTAACGCATAATTATATAAAGTATATTTATTTTAATATTTCCTTTATTAGACTAATCTCGATTTTGTAAAATATGGTATCGTAAAAATATTTGTATCAGTGTATGATCGATTTAATAATTATTTATTATCAAACTAAATATGACCACATTATATTATTGATCACCGACTTTCATCATCAGATATCAATGCAACCGGCCTCTACAGAACCAGTGGAAACAGTTCAACAATACAATCTTTACGATTCAAGGTCAACCTATGTGAGAAACCCAATTATAACTATCGTTGGCGTATTTTAGTGCAATTTTTGTCACGATCAATTTGTGAATATATAATCTATAAATTGACTAACTAAATAACTTTTTACGTAATTACTTTTTGGATTAAAAAGTTTTAGTAACAAATGACACCAATATTTAATACAGCCAAATGAGTTATACTTATTTATTTTGCGTTATATATTTAATTCAATATATTATATACGTAGTTTAACTTTAATTCATATCTACAATATATCTAATAGGTCTATTATTTACTCATACTGTATTTACATCTAACACATAAGACCTTTGTGCTAGATATATTTCCATGTATCAAGTATGTTATATAAATAATTCATTCATCCAATAATTAGCGTTATGTCATAATTTTCATGCAGTAATTATATAATAGATATATATTTATACTCTAACATATACCATTTAATTGGTATAAAACATAGATATATAATTGTTCATCTATATTAATTTATCTATATTATTTATATATTTATATATTATCTATATTAATTATCTATATATTGTCTTATTATAATACAACTATTATATATCTATGGTATAAAATGCATTATGCACTTAAGGTAACATTTACAATTATTGTATTATTACTAAATTGTTAATAATATTATAAATAATCTGCAAGTGATAAAGGATGGACATATTCCAGAAAATAATTAAGGCATTTGTCGGTAAATTGCTATAATGAGGGCGAAGACCGAGGTCGTTTTGCAAAATAACGCCTAAATTAGCTGAATCGGAATTTGTCATTAAACATCCTTTATATATTTCACAGAATGCCTGTTTAATAAAATCGTTAAAAATCTACCCTTGACTCTGGGCACTCTTGACTCTTGACTATCCTTGACCGGGGCACATTATGTTATTCAAATGTGCGATGGTTTTGGAATACGATTGTTTAATTCTATGAAATGAACAGCTATTCTTTAATGGAAAATATTACCTATTGGCTCATCTATATTAAGCTACGCCTTTCAATGTATTAATGCTATTCATCAATAATTTGTATAATTGTGACAATTTTAAATAATTAATATTTATTTAAATAGTCCCCACCAATGTTGAGCAATTATATTGAAATAAAATCGAACGGTATTTTGTATTTTTATAGTTAAAGAATAGAAACCAATTTTCCAAAGTTACGTAGGCCTAATAGATGGAATAATGCATGAAATAATAAAAATATTAAATGGTTCATTGTAAAATACATGTACCCGACAATAAAAAAATTAACATTTACCTAGCTATCTACAATGTAGAAGTTTGAATTTGGATTTTAAATTATATTTTTCTTCAGATTTATAAAAACATTACTTTGCCTATACTTTGAATCACTTGTAATCAGACTCCCTCTATATATGCAAAATTAGATTTATCTTAATTTATCTTTATCTTCAGCAACATTACTCAATTCGTGTATTATTCCAATTCCAATGTCTATTTAATCTCAACTTTCAACTTTCAGGTGATAATTACGATCTCAACGCAGACTGCCTGAATCTTCCAGACTTAACTGGAGCTCTAAAATTGTTTTTTAGAGAGCTAAGGGAACCCTTATTTCCCGTGGAAAAGTTTGACTCTCTTGTGTTTACTGCGAGTAAGTATGAAAACATATAAGGCTAGAGACGTTTTCTTTTTATTAAGTTATATAATTTTTTAAAAGCAAAAAATCAATTAAAAAAATAAGAATATTTTTTAACGTTAAAAAGGTTGAGCATATTTTGAAATATGTTTCTTTATTATTTAAAATGATAAAATGCTTTTCCTATATATATATGTACATTTAAGTATATGTAAAGCATAATATACTACATTTGTATTGCTTAACATGGAGTAATTTTGCAATAAATACACTCATAATAAAATATAAAAGTAGACAGAAAATGATTTTATTAATAAAATAAATGAATAATTTGTATGTTTTAAATTAATTTGAATTTTTTTTAATTTATACTTATATTATTAAATGTATTATATAAAATACGTTTATAATTGGTATATTAATGTGATCAATATATTATTTCTAAATAAAAAATATAAATGAGATACCGACTTAATATGACGGGGCATAGTTTATTTTATTGAATACAAGTAATAACTTACATTTATTTTTTTTAAGTTATCGATCGGACCTAGATCTAATGTCCGTAACTAGATATATGTGCAGCGATGTTCAATAAACATGCTATGTAGCCTATTTTATTTATTATTCTACACAACTAAATTGAGATAATATTGTTCCTACAACAAAACTCTTTCATTAAACATTTGCAGTTTTATTCCATTTGTATGTTGATGGATAAATTAAATATAATTTTACCAAATGATACAGGCTTCTATTTTTTATTTTAATAAATCTACGCGAAACTTAAGTCTTTTCCGGTGTTGATCATCTAAACTATTATAGAAGTTTTCTTTTTCACTTCTACATCAGTTGGAAAGGCGTCAGAAACTGAGAGTCGCTTGACCCGTATGCAGACAGTACTCAACACTTTTCCGCCTGTTAATTTCAATACGGCCAAGACTCTCTTCCAGCACCTTTACAAGTATAATTACGATAATCCTCTTCGGGTTTTATTGTACTACTAATCATAGTATCAGTAATGAGTATATTTATAGGTATAAACTTGTTGTTTAATGTTTAAGACAATTCAATTTATAAAGGAATCATTTATAAGGGAATCTAATAAACAATAAATCCCATTTTCATAATATTTTTATATAATTTTATGTATTTTCATTTTATTATATTTTTGGATTTTTCCTTATTCATCATTTATTTTATTGCGTTAAAGAGCTACATTTATGCATAGGCCTATTTATACGAAAAAATTGTCAATTTTATTTTCTACGGCGAAATCTTTTAAAGTTTATGTCGAGATTTTGTTTACTAATATAAACCTATAATAAACAAATCATTAGAATAATATGACGAACACATAACTTTATAACATTAGTTATATTAGAATTTAATTATTTATTTCAAAAGCCTCTATTATTAATAATGCGGAAAAAATATTAATTTCTAAATGTGCAATAACTTATGAAACACCCAATACATTCATTTGGTCTTCATAATATATATATATATTGACAAAATACATGTTCAGTATTCATTCTTAAACAGAACTTTTTTACATTCAATGACTGTTTATGTACTGATATTTAAACATAATCAACCCTTCAAAAAGTAGTTTTTAATCGTCGCACCCAAGTTCCCGACTGTAAATATAAATAAAATTATCAGGGAATATAGACAACAACATTTTTTAATTTCATAAACTTTTCAATAAAATTGAGCAAACTGCATACAAATTAATAAGATAGGTATTCTAAATATGTATTCTCTCCATGTTTATACACAAATGTTCTTAGCTTTTTGGGATAATCAGACTAATAGTATTCTTTATTAGATTGGTATTTCAGTTGTTCCATGCACAACAATTGAGAACGAACATTAGTAAAAAAAAAAAATTAATAATGAGTATTCGTAGAATCGTTTCGTTATATTTAATAGTATTGTTCGTGCGTGGTTATAAGTCTGGGTGAAATAGACCTTAGGGTTTCTCAGTCTCAGTACAATATAACGATTTTTGTCATTCCAAAGGAAAAGAAACTTTAATTTTGTTGCAAGGCTCCAACCTTTAATTATGTACCAGAGTCTCCTTATAGGGATGTAGATTTTGCTACCACATATTTTTAACTACGAAATCCTGTAGTTTACATTATTTTTATTGATATAATAATTTATAATAGGAAATAATCAAATTGGTTTAATTTATTATTAAAAAAATGCTTTTAAAAAAATAATGGTTAATGTTTTTTCTGTGTTATCCTCTTTAATTTAATTTTAATTCATTCATTTATTTAGTCAGACAACCCATTTCAGTATTTTTCAAATGTGATACAAATTTCTTCAAATTTTTAGCAAATTGGGATAAAATCTATTCATTTTTTAAAAATTAGGCAAAAACTGATAAGTATCCATAATTTCACGACACTGTATTTTTCTAAGACAGGTGCTAAGCCATTTTCCGACCTCCATAGAATCGCGCCTTCCATTCATTGCTCTCTAAATCCGATCCATGCGTATTCTAAAAGGTCTGTGATGACGTATAATACACGCCAAATATCGATTCTACTTCAGGGTGATCCTTCATAGCCAGCAGAACCAGATGATCTCCTCAAATGTCGCCCTGGTCATCAGTCCGAATCTGATGTGGTCAGATATCGACCGCGATCAAACGATCAGGACGACTACCTTTATGGATCAGTGTCGCACCGTTGAATACATCCTTGATGAAAGTCCAGCGTTGTTCAAATTTACGCCCTAAAATCAACAGATGATCAATATTTTATCTGTATACCAGTATCTATAATTAAAAAAATTCAAAAGATGTTAATGTGATGGGTATCTAATTAGGCCTCACGTGACAAATAACTGAGCTTTGTTTATATTTTTTAGATGTAAGTGTGTGTATCGAACTGTGTTTCAAGATGAACTTGGTCTCATTAAGTTATGGTCTACTGTTATTAATATATAGGTGTATAATAGTTTGTGGATAATCCTTTGTTTTTAGCTTTGAGCAAATATAAATAAGAGGTCGAAAATTACAATAAAAATGATGCGACAGTTACTAACAGCGACTATATGACAATGAA
This sequence comes from Coelogynopora nodosa, assembly GCA_034780555.1. Lineage (NCBI taxonomy): Eukaryota > Metazoa > Platyhelminthes > Proseriata > Coelogynoporidae > Coelogynopora > Coelogynopora nodosa. Next base: position 36,367 of record JAUZND010027670.1, read on the forward strand.
AACAAAAAATACTACAACTCTTACGAAAAATGTTAAGTCTATTTTGAGTCTATTTATAATTTGGTACTTCAATTTACAAATAGTATTTAGTGGTTAAGTTCACATAATAAATGTATATATTATAGCATTATCATTTTAAAATTTTCTTAAGAAACAAAGTGTTTCTGTTTTTACTTTTATTGCAATTTTAACATAATATATACTTAATTTATTAATTTAAGATGTTTTTTATACTATTTTCCATAAAAATGTCAATTTTCAATCAATAAAATCACTTAAGTTTGAGTTTGAAATGTTGTCAAATATATTTTAATGCAAAACTTTTATTGTAACTTTATTCTGTGAAAATAATTATGCTGATGAAATTGTTCTTTGACGACCATCACATACATTGATTTTAATATTTTAAGTATTCAATGTTTAATATTTGTATATATACAAAATTTTATACGTTCATTGTTTTATATTTTTGCATGTTTATATTGTAATCAAGTCCGATTACATAATTAATTTTTTATCAAAACTTTACATTATTTATTTAGTGGATTTCTTGATATAAATATATATGACAATTTTTATTAAAAGACAAAATTTTAATTCTACCTTATTTGATAACTAGTTTTAAAGAGAAGGACAGTTATAACCCTAGATTAGTAGGAGTGAGGTTCAAATCGACCCTGGTAACAGTTATAGTATTTATATAATTTATAATACGGATATTATTTTACTGTACAATTAACGTTCAGTAATTCTACAAATTGTTATACTATTTGAAAATAAATTTGTATTTTCCTCCTATACAACTGTAAACTACTTCTTTGTGAGAAGTAAGTAGCATAATAATTTATAGCTTGATTATTTTCCAATTACAACAATCAGAACACTTGGAGTTATTCATCCTACTAAATATCATGTTAACTTTAGAACTACCAAGGGGTGGGTCAAATTGACCATTACATATTTCAGATATTTCTTAATGAGACGTAATTTTACCGATCAGTTGAAATTTACAATACCTACTTCAAGAAATTCAGCATGCTTTCAAACTATATAACTACTGTTGTATAAAAAAATTATCCAACAATGAAAGTACATGTATAATTGATAAACGGTTAGTTTAGCAAATGTGAAAAAATTTCCCTGTATTTTTTCAATATTTTTGCCAAATAATTCGTGTAAGTCTCTAGCCGAACTCTAGCCGTGTAGTCTCTATAGGGAGCCGAACGGCTTCTTTTAAAAACTAATGGACGCAAAAAAAAATTCAGACAATTTTTATTATGCTTTATTTTGCGTTAGAGAGTATTTCAATTTCATTTAATCACCTACCTTTAAATCTATTCAATTTCATAGATTAACATTTATTAAATCTATATAAACGTAATCTACATAATTAAGCCACATAAATAGTTGTCCATTCTACGAGTTTATATAGTATTTTATAGTTCTATGCAGATAACTGTATTATTGTTATTAATATAAAAAATCTGTATTAATTACTCTATGATATTAATAGCGTATTTTGTTTTCTAAATTGTAATATTTGCCGTTTCTTTTAATGTTATATTGCTTACCAATTATTATCCTTTGATTTTTTGTTTTATTATTGTCCTACATATTTGTATATGGAGTGAAATGGGTGAGGCGGATCCAGGAGAGGGCTATGCCCCCCTTCCCCCCATGAATGGCTCAAAAGAGTATCTAAAACAATAACAAGTGTGTACATGTCGTCTAAATTCGCAAAGTTTAGCTTAATATCTTTCTACTCTAAAAGTGCCACAGAGCTATGATTTCCTTCTCCCACCTTGATAATAATTTATATTTGTTTTATATAGTAGTTTCGAGATATAAGCATAAAAACGAGCCTAATATAAATTTTAGCTCTCCCTCTTACAATTTTCTGGGTCAGCGCCTGCCCTTGTAAAAACCTGGTTACGGTCCTGGCACGCCACTATTTTTCTCAACGCGTTCACCTCTTCTTGCGTCCTAATTTTTAGTAATATAGTCCCAGAAAATTGTTTATCTATCTATATAACTTCTGTATAATTTCAATATGTCATCTTACAGAAAAATAAATTTCATTGCTATCTTACCTATTAAATAATAAAAAATTGATTAGGGAACATTTTAATATATATTTGAAACAATAAAAATTTCAGTCTATTCCCTGAGATATAATTATTTCAAAGGCATACTACGTATACAGTCTTAAGTCGAGCAATTTTCCTATTTTTGTAAAAAAAAAAAGTATGAATTAATAATCTATAGAACAAAGAAAAATAGAATAGGAAAGAAAAAAACAGTAAGACAAAACTTTCCGGTAAAAATTTAAATCCCATAATATTGTATTAAAAGTAAATAGAATATAAATTACACAATACATATTTTATGTCAAACGTTGAAACGTATGTTAAAATAAGATGATTGATTGCATGCTTCCTAAGCAGTCAAATACGTCAATTATAAGCGATATTAAGTCTATAGAGTATGATGTAAAATGAATTTAAAAAATAATCAAAGCCGACAATGTTATCATAACAAGATCAATAATATCAGTTAAACAAAAACATATTAAATTGATCGAGAACATCCAACACATGAAGTCATTCTGAGATAGTTTTGTAGATCGATAATCGAAATCCACCAGCTTTCCGATCTTCACCATCTCCTTGCAGACGTGCTTGTGATTCCCCTGTTTCCATCCAGTCATTGGGCAGTCACGTCCACAGTAGCGGCCCATTGAACACGCCTTGCATAGTCTGAGTCGACCGTCATCACAGCTACTAGCAGGTTTTGCACAGGTCCAGCAAGTTGTGTCGCGATGTTTGAAGTAGACATCGCTTGCTTCGACGATCTCCGCAATTGGCAGTTTAATGACGCGACAAGTCATATATTTTTCAACACAAAATCCTACAGTATAATCCATAAACATATGGGTCTCAGGTTAAAGCAGAACTTGTATGACCATTCTTCAATATTGAAAAATCAAAATATACCATCCTAGGATAAAAAGAAATGTTTAAATTGCCTTCACCAAAATCTGCCACGGACATAAACACGATTTCGAGAAATTGGATCAGAAATTGCACCACAGAAATCCTCGTAAATTTCTCCAAGAAAACACCATGTATATGTGGGTTTGACAGCATATCATATTTATGGTTAATATAATTTAAAGTTGGAAAGTAACGATTTGACAAAATAGGATTATTGACTGGAATATAACTTAGAATAATTATGTGTTGCATAATCATGCAAAATTGGATACCGCCATGCATGGTAGAGCCATCACAGTTAACAGTTATTGGTTAATTCAAAAGTAACACCACACGCGGAACAAGAAAAGAATTTATCCTTTAAATTAGTGGATCAATTATAATAAGGATATCGGATATGATCCTTTGTACTTTAATGATTGAATGATGGGCCGTTATTTATAGCCTAACAATAGAGAGTATAATTAATTACTATTTAGTATATACAGGGATGAGATTGAGGTTTAGTCAAATCCGTAGAAAAAAATCATGAAACTCCATTATCAACCAAGTGTATGGCTACGCGGGACCGTAGCCTTTAAAATCATCGCCATTGCAATGATATTTTTTGAGGTTTTAAGACCTAGAATGCATCTAGGGCATATAGAATCCTCAAATATTGATCTGAAGATCTACAAAATTAGTCGTTTTTGACAGTGCAGTTTATGTTTTTTAAGGTAATTAGGTACATGGTTCATGTGTAGGGAGAGAGATTACAAAATATAACTATTTAAAAATTCTGAGTGATTTTCGGTAATCAATTATTAAAAATGTGTTCACGTATATTAGTTATAGTTATCTAAATATCTAAGTAAAAAAAATGTGGTAACACCAACAATTATGTTAATAAAGCATGGCATGGCATGCAGCACTTACAATAAACGATTAGGTACATAATGTTTGGAATGTTCGACTTCGTGTATATGAGGCAACATGTATCAATAATCAACTACCCCCCCCCCCCCCTACCCCCCATATTTTTAACCATGATTTAAACGAATTACAAAAATAATCATTATCACTCTGAAATCCGCGGAATATTCTCATCCCTGTATATACTACTATATGAGCACAACCATTCCGAAAATATAATGGAATGTTTCTGAAATTTTTATTTTTGAATATAACTGAAATTCTAGTATATTATATATAATAAGTTCAACGAAACGTATTTAGTTTTTGATGTTTGCTCCAAACTTTGAATTATTGATAATATGAACATACATTACTACCGGTAACATTTTACATTAAAATAATAGAATATTTTTTATAGAATATTAGAATATTCCATAGCCCATAGAATATTCCTTTCAATTCAATAAATTTTACTCTTCTATAATTATTATTTTTTATTTGAAATATAAAATTAAATAAACATAAATTAACAAGTGCATACTATTTAATATGAATAACTTGTTGAATGACTAGCTAGCTATTTATTGTTATAGGATACATACACTTCTATTTTCGCATTTTCAAAACATATTCTTTCTGGTTCATATAATTAAATTATGATGTCAATTTTTATAAATTTAAGTCATACTTATTGTAATAAAACTATTTATAATATTTTGGTAATATATATTTTGGGTATGCCCCCCCTCCACGTAACAAACCCTACAAAATATGTTTACGTACGAAGGGTTAATAGGGGGTACAATTGTTCAGATTTTTCCGAAATTCTGTCTTCAATGTTCCAGATTTGTGGCTTCAAAATTCATATTGATTTTCATGTTTGTAAATGGTGTAAGCAATTCAATTATTCTATAAAATAGATTAGGGTTGGTTGGTTGAAGGTATTCTGTATAATATCAATTTCAGAAATTATCAGTCTAGACTGTGTTAAATCTTGTACATTTGATACCTGAATTTAAATCTTACATCAATTAATATTTCATCCGTAATGGTGCTCCCTTAAATTTCGTTCGACTTTGATATTTCATTCTATAGTGGCACCCCAATCAACTTACACAAGGTAACTCATTTTAATTGTAGCGGCCACCATATCTAGAAAACCAAATAATATTTCAGGTGATATTCAATTTGTATATATAGAAAAAGGCTCATTAATTTATTTATGCTAAATAATATTTCATTTTACTTAGCATCCCTTCATCTGGAAATCTTAATGTATAAAATCCCACCCGAAATCAACAGTTGGAAATATTAATAAGTTGGAAATATTCCATGAAACTGACATACATTCCACCAAGATGTCTTTAAATATTTTTATTTAAATGTCATTAAATATTTTTGCAATCAATGTAAATATAATTCAAAGTAAATCCTATCAATAGTACGTATTATTCGTTAATATGGCTTTGTTGTAATATGATTTCTAACAGGTAGGCTACTAAGGAAAATACTAAGCCGCCAGCAGCTAACAATGGATAATTTGAGGCCTATTTTTCACCAACAAAATATTCGAAGACATATAAAAAACATACGCACGATACGAGCTCGAAAGTACATATGATTCTGTATCTTAGGAAACTGTTTAATGATTTACCAATTAAACTACATGGACTTGTGTTGATAACACTAAAAACACTTTATTTTTACTCTAAATTATAGTAACGTTAAAATAAAATGTATAGTTGTATTAGTCGATACGTATATTCAAATTAAATTAGAAAACAAAGTATATACACAAAAACATATACAATACTATACATGTTAAGGTAAGGTAAACAATAGCAAATGTACACACTTATACAACACTTTCTTAAATGTTCTAAATGAATGAAATAGTTTTCTATACACCTCAGAAATAATAGTCCTTATCAAGCATACAATATACACTGAACAATAAAGGAAAACTGGGTATAATAATACAATAGAACACCTTACTTCACATAAATCTACCTCAAAGCGGTCATACTTCCTCAGTTATAGTTGACCTGGTTTTCTTACTCCCGAAGTTGTTAAAGAAGAGGCTGTCTAAATGCGCCATAGAATATATATTCTTAAAATGAATGAGAATGGTAAAAATTCTAAAAATAAGCATCTAAATATAATCTAACATATATGTTAATATAATATGCCATTTTTAATGTTATCTAAACTTATTTATTACAGGAATGAAAGCAGTTTTACCATCATTAATACCTATAAAACCTAAAAAAACTTATCCATAATGGAAACCTATAATTTTATTAAAAGTCATATTTTCATAATAAATAACTAATAATAACAGATACCAACTGAAGACAGACTGATCTTTTCTGTATAAAATGCCTTATCAGGACGATGGTTATTCCTTCGTTCTTATTGAATTCTGTATATGCCCAATATATTCATTGTTAATACAGAGGACAGGACTTCTTCTGCTGTAAGAATGAATCCCTTTTGAAAATGTCCAAGACTGAGGTCAACAAAACTGATAGGGCTCCGGGAAATAGCGGGTTACTTGATCAATATACTTTTGCGGAATACCCAAATTCCTGAAATGCGGAGAAAAATATGTAGTTCAGAAAAATGCCCGCAAACAGGAGTGTAAACAGTCACGCTTATAATAGTTTTTTTTAATCAAATTAATTTCCACCATATTTAACTATATAAATATTAGGGATATATTTAACAGCTATGTTTATTATAGAACAAATATTTAAAGTTGTATTAATATAATGATAATACAAATTCATTTTTTTAAATATATTTTATATATCTATAAAACTAAAGCTAAACTTCCAAAATCATCACAATATTATAGTATTACACATAGCAAGAATAATATGTTTCAATTAATGTTATGTTAATATCTCAGCTTACATAAAGCTCTCATTAGAACAGATCTGTTACACATATAGATATCAATCCGATTAATTCCATAATCAATGAATATGCTATTATGTAACTTAATTCACGCACTTAAATCTACGCGCTTGACATCGGAGTTAAATAACAAACAAATGCATCTGTTTCAAATAGAATTTCATTAATTAAATTATCTAAACTCAATTCAATTCTATTATATTACAAAGAACATCAAGACGTATGACTATAAAATTATACATTTTATCATTACATAGTTTTTTCGTATAGGAAACTACCACCTCAAGTTTAACAATAATACTATTGACATAAAACAGCTAAAATAAATAACATAAACAAAAACAAAAACATAACATAACACAAACATCTAAAAAAAGCTAAAATAGGTGACCGGTCGCATTGTCATTAAAAAAGCAGACGAACGTACGATATCATTGCAATAAAATGTATGTTTATTTCGTTTGCAGTTTACAATTTTTGTATTACTAGTCAGTGTACAATACACTATATACCACAATACATCTGTCAGTAAGAATGCCATAAGCACACAACAAAATTACATTTGCTGTACGAACGACATAAGAACTAGAAAAAAACATTCGAGTTGTTACAAGTACAAGTACCAACAAATAATTAACGTTGAATTGAATCAGCAGTCCAAATACAATTCCCTCCCAACCCCCACAAATACGCCTATGACAGCTGATTTGAGCGCTTCACAATAATGAGCTTTAAAAATTCAGTAAAACTCTCATCCCCGAATAAAAGAGCGATGTTTACATAATCGACAGACAACCCAGCCCAGCCCAGCCCAGCCCACCGCTCAGTCTTACTGGAGTTCGTCGAGTCGCCTTTCACGAGCCATGATGAGCCGCTGCCGCCTCAGCCGTTCCTCCTCCTCCTGGCGCACGCCCTCCTCGAAGAAGACGTTCCGCTCAGCGATCTTCTCCGCCTCCTTCTCACGGATCTGACGGACCAGGTCGGCGCAGTAGCGCTTCTTTTGGGAGGCCCTGTGCAGCTTCGCTTCCTGGTCGCGCTGCAGGGACTGCTTGAGGGCTCTGTGTGGGGAGGGGGGGGTGTGTGCGTGTGACAGTGTGGCCAGAGGAAGGAATAAGATAGGGCTTTTTATTGGAGTGATTTAAGAATTCAATTTTATTCATTTTTAATTTTAATATATTAGTACTAACAAATGTTATTCACATTAATTAATTAACATTAATAATAATATATTATAAAATAAAATGACTAATTAAATGTAACAATAACCGCTTTGAATAAGACACGATCATTTCTACACACGATATGAAATGCGCAATTCGATTCATTGGTTAAGTACTTATGGTCAGGTGACCAACAAACAAAGTGACCCTCATAAAAGGCTTTGTTAGCTACGTATTTCAATTTTGTAATCTTTTAATTATATAATATTGTTTTATCGTAATAAATAGTGTCATTTTTTAATGTTAGATATTGTGATATAAATACTAAATATCTATAATATCTACAGGATTTTATTGGGTTTTTCATGTACATATATGTTATACATAATAATATTGTTCTCTTAAATCCATTAAGACGTCACTAAAGATATTGTTCAGACAATTTAATTAGCTCTACAGGACCTGCATTCTTTATAACAATATTACAACGAATAAACAAAATATTTAGATAGACTAAATATGTCAAATACTTGCTCTGTGGTTTCTTTTGTAATACATGTAATTTATATTAGAGAATATTTAGACAATGAAGAGTATCAGTATTTCTCATACGGATGGACAAAATTTACAGATAACATATTATAGTTGTAGACAATATTTCTATTATATAATCAGAAATACCCAAAATGTAGTAGTGTATTGTATATAATATAGCTGTCGATTTGATATAAAATACAGTCAGTTTGAATTGCATACTACAAAAATGTTCAAATGTCTACGTATATTAAAATGAATTGTATCGGCCACAAGATAGGTGAAAATGTTCACTTCTACAGAGATTACCCACTCGATCACTCGAAAGTAGTCGCATCTGTCCTTGACCGTCTGAACAGCCTTGAGTGTATTCCTCCTCTCCTCCTGAACCACCCAATTCGCCTGCATCTCGGCCTGCATCGTGTGCTGTCGTTCGGCGTCCTCCAGCTCCTTCTGTCTCAGCTGTCGCTCTTTATCGAACTGCAGAATGAAGTCACCTTGTTGTAGTCGAAGGAGTAATTAATGTGTGTTTGCGTGTGTGTGGGGACTATCAAACGTTTTTGATATAATGTATTCCGCTATAATTATTATAAAAGTTGATATAACAAGCAAAAAGTGGTTAAATAAATATTTTTGAACTTATAAAAAATCGCCATTTTTATTGAAATGTGTATTCTAGAAATCAAATATATATGGCTAAATGCTGCTCACATTTTTCGTTGAAATAGTCAACTTTTCATTCTTTTTCAAATTATACCAAATTCCAGAGAATATAACAAACGTTTGATTTACACTATTATGAAATAAAAAATTCTCCAACAATTTCCGCTGCAGCAGCTGCATATATAATAAAAATACGAGTAGATATACTGGAGATGGTTCAATCTAGAGAAGAGTTAACCCCGAATCAGACTAAATGACCCTTCATTCACAAGCTTTGAAGTTATTTACCAGCTGATTCATTACAACTGCTCACATATAGAGTCAAATATGGATACAAAATATTGGCCAACAGGGAGTCTGACCAAGAGGATTGGTTACACCTTTACAAATTGACTTAGTTGGCAGTGCAAATGCACCATCATTACAGATCAAGGTTTGTAATATAGATTCTCTACACTACAGTCGTGGGTTTTGTAGTTCTTTTTCAATTATACGAAAGAAGCTCAGCTGTGACACAGACAGGGTATATATCATATAGCTGATTTTGACATCTTTCATATACAGTATATTTTTATTACATACGGTATATTTTGGGAACAAGTTAACTTTTAGATTTAAATTTAGTTTCAAATATTATGTGCAAGTTTCTACATAGATGGCAGTTGATTGATGGTAGGTACTTGATGGTACTTAATTGTACTTGTTTCCACAATATGGAAAATCATGGCATTTGCTAGGTTGTTTATGATATACGTACGTCGCATCGTTTCCAAACATGAATAACTTAAACGAATGTTTTAAGTATTAAATTTACAATCAGAACATTCACATTTGATGGCAACTCATCGGCACATGTTGCACTTAGTTATATTCAGCAAAGAATAAAAAATTATTTATCTACTATAATTATTGTAATAACATAAAAAAAGCTATATTTACTGTTTGAATAGACATTTTAATAGACACTTGTATCCAGCAGTATTATGCATTAATATATTGATAACAAAATTGTAATATATCTATCAGTAAATCGCAGGTTGTGACTTAAATCCGGAGGAAAAACCGTAGAAATAAATAACTAGTTTTTAAGGTCGGCATTAAAACAAGTAATAAAGATATACAAACAATTTTAATTTAAAGAATGTAATAATTACTTCAAATTAGTTATAATTCTTATATTTGTATATTTCAGAATTAATTTAAATGTATACATATTTTGACTATTTTTAATTTATTGACATTCTAAAATCCCCTAAATTAATTTTTATACTTTAATTTGATTATATTAATTATTTGTCCTCCGGATTTAAGTTACACCTAAATCGTACTTACAAATAAATTTTGACAAGCAAATAATTTGTTTGGGCAATAAAATAGCCCCTGTTCACTAAGTGATTATTTGAAAAATAAACGTACAAAGTATACTACAGGCGACTCACGATATCAGCAAGTCGTACATTATAGTAACTAGGCAATAACTAAAAAAATGTCGATTTCAGCAATTTGACGAAGTCTGGTGTGGACAGCTTTAAAAATGCAAAAATATGGAATAACCGAGTATTTGTCATTGTAACAAAATATGAGCCTACCATAATCATTCTTTAACAACTTAAAAAGGATGAAAAACTTCTAGAATTAAATCGGGACGCATTGACTAAGACCTATTTTATCAATCGATAAATTCAAACTGGAATTCAACAAACAATGAAAGCTATGCATTAATTAGACAGGCTAATATTGGATTTTAAATTAAAACTGATCAATCTAATTGAGATACAAATGAACCAAAATGTTAAAATTCTTGAACTAAATTAAATTAACATCATTCAACAGTTAAACTAACTATGATTATATTCTATTATACACTCTTACTAAAAATAAAATAGAATGATAGTTAACAACTATATGTTAATAACATATTTTTTATGCTAATTTTCTTGACTTTAGATTTTCTTCTAAAACATAACGTTTGGTTTTTTCTACACACATATATGCATTTGATAGGTTTATAAATTAAATGAAATTTGGGTAATAAGCAAATGTTCAGATCAGGTTAAACATAGGAAATTTTTTTCTTTTTCTGCTTTTTGTTGAATTTAGATAAGTTTAATATTAATTTTTCTTAGATGTCCTATATCCTAATTAAGAAGATTCACTGTATTAGTTTAGGGGTATTACATTTACCTGCGAATCGCAATTTGTAGAATGATAAAGAATTTGTTGAATGATAAAGAATTTGTTGAATGATAAAGAATTTGTTGAATGATAAAGAATTTGTTGA
>JAUZND010027671.1:0-23646 GCA_034780555.1 Coelogynopora nodosa
CTATATACCCCCAACCTACCCCTCCTACCCACTACTATCCCCCAACCACCCTACCAAAATTTTGCAAAATTTGCAAAAATACAGATATTTAAATAAGTACATCACTAATTTTATTTCTTATTTGAAGGCATTCTCTTTAGACTCTAACTACTTGTCAAGTTCGTGCTTCTACGTGTTTTTTATTCGAGATTCTCCTACATTGACTGCAATTTTTTTGTGTTAACCGAAAATGTAATATGTTCATATTTTAAAGCTATACAAATCATTGAGATTCAATTTGTCCTTTTTAATCCACCTTCAATATTAAATGCATAGCAGTAATGAATTGCATAGTAATTATTACACCTCAAAGTTCGACTGCGTATTGTTGAGTCAATTCATCTGTAAACACTTACTTATTTTTTATTTAGGTGAACATTATAGAAACAACAATAAATATATTCTTCAGAGTCAGTTAAAATGTAATGTACTTTATAGCTGATAACAACGTCATTTGACGATAAAAATTTTCTCTATGTCTGTTTAAAGTGCGGTACATAATGTGTGTATATTATAAGTATAATATCCTTCATATAAAAGTATTAAACTGTTATATCTTTTTTTAATAAGCGAGGAAAATGGAAAGTTTAAAAAGTTCCCAAGAATTCATGGATTCTACGCTATACCCAAATAAATCAATTATGGCGTTTGAACAAATCTTTGGACATGGCGTTGTCGGTGTTGGGGGCGCTATTTTTATAAAGGCAAGTGTTTTGTTTTTATTATTTATGATATTATAGAAGAATGGATTGTTAAGCTTTACACACTCTTCAATTTTCTTTAAATGCGATACATTATATATAATGATCACCTAATGTATTCAATACAATCTTAAAGAATCCATAATTCCTCTTCGAATAATTTATTTTTATAACAATGCCCTATACTAAATTCATATTAGTCCATTTAACGGATATTTAATTTTTCTATTGTATATAACCATTAACTATCAAAAAGAAGCTATTTCTTTATACTTGCAATGTTTAAATAAAAACAACGATGACAAATGTTAATTGGGGGAAACTTTCTTTATGGGGTCGAAAGGTCGGAATGGGCGAGCAGTCAAAATGCTCGTTTGTTCATGCCTAATGTGTTTGTCAAAAGACTCTGCGTTTTATCCAAATACACATAGTTTTAACAAAATACTCAATGTTTATATAAATACGCTTATTTGTTGAAAGACTCTGTGTTTTATCCAAGTGCGCATGTGTTTGTCGAAAGACTCTGTGTTTTATCTAAATACACACAGTTTAATCAAAAGACTCAGTGTTTTCATGTGTTTCTCTAAATACTCAGTGTTTTATCTAAATCACAGAGTTTTATCAAAAGACTCAATCTTTTATCTAAATACAGAGTTTTATCAAAAGACTCAGTTTTTTATCGAAATTTGTTCTTTGCCAATACGCATGTTCTGCAATAAATTTGTTGATTAGTATTGTTTAAATAATACAATATTTACTGTTGCTTGGTTATGCGTAACTTTCAACAAATTTGAATTATATTTCATTTTATTGTTAATAATAGTTATTAAAAATTTATTGTTAATTTAAACTACTTATAAATAAAATAAACATTGTACTACTATTTTTACTAATGTTTTACTAAAGAAGTATATTTACTCTACTGCATATAGTGCACTATATATAAAAAATAACAATTTTCCCTTTTGAGAATAAAATTTGGACAATATTTATTAATATATGACCCTCATCGGTTATAGTTAAAAACCGATCCCAATTCCACAAAAAATAATGTGTATGCTAATTACCTGAGAAAAACCCGATGTTTATTCTAAAAAAAACCGACGCTGATGCCAAGTACATGAGATAAACACATAGGTATTTGGATAAAACACTGAGTCTTTCGAGAAACACATGCGTATTTGAATAATGCACACAGTCTGTTGATAAAACTCTGTGTATTGCGATAAAACCTATGCATATTTAGATAAAACGCAGTCTTTCGACAAGCACATGCGTATTTTGATAAAACACCAAGTCTTTCGATATTCACATGTGTATTTGTATAAAACCGTGTGTATTTAGATAAAACTCTCAGTTTTAAGGCAATAAACAGTGTGTTTTACAAGAAATACAGAATATTTAATTTTTACCTCTCTCGGCCACCATAATATGGTACACTAGATGCGCAGTTAATGCATCTATACATCGATTTGAGTTGTTCAGATTCCATTAGCATTTTAAATTATTGATACAACTAAACAACATTAATTATATTAAAACTTGCAATAAACGACTTAAAAACATATTGCTAATGTACAATTTAATAACTATGACTATTTATAGGTACTCATATTAAGTTACAATATTATATAATGTTTTATAAGTAAGTATTAAAACTATAATATATTTTAATAACAATACGTTTAAATTCGATTTTTTTTTAGTTTTGCAGATATTTTATTTAATTTTTTTTTTAATTATAATCATGATTTCCTATATTTCCAGAGCTCGTACAAAATAATATGAATATGATTACAGTACAATCCAGCTTTACCAATAGTGAAGGAACCAATTAAATTTGTTGCGTAATTTGCGTAAATATTGCATAACTACTGTAGATACTCAAAATAGTACATATGTATATGAACTGAAAATTTTATAAATTTATGATTACATACTGTATGTGTATGATTAATATATGTATCGTTTTAAAATATTTATAATTGTTTATGGCTAGATCATTTAAAAAAATACGAATTAGTGCTAATGAAAAAGTATACGGAGTTATGGTATCTGGTATTTACATTCCTTAATGTACAATTGTTGGCATTTACTTCGCTTCTACTCATCTGGCCTCTACCTACACATAACCCAAAACTTTAAAAATTAACACTTCAAAATAGAACATATTTATTAGGATATATTTTTCATACACTCGTAAATTATCCAAATTTATCCGTTTTAAACACAATTATGTATCCATAAATTGATGTATATACTTAAAAACAATTAAAAGTGTAAATTACACAATCAATTGGATTAGTTTTGAATTCAACAAATAGCGCAATTTTAATAAAATAAAATTTAATTTCATCGCTTCTATCAAAATTGAACTACTTAAAAAATTAATATTTTTTGTGAACTACGCACTTATGTATAAATAAATAAACGGTCTTTAGTATCTAAAAATAAACCTCAATAAACCTTAATATATTTGTTTAAATGTCAATACAAAAATATTTTGCATTACACATCTGTTTCACAATATTATTTGACCAATAAAATAGCGAAATAAGTCACTAAATTACTGAAATACAAAAAGTTTATGCAACATATCTATTTTTATGCAACATACTCTTACAGATTTTTGTAATAAAATTTTATCACAGAATACAAAAAGCAATAAGCCTTGATTTTCACAGAAGGCGATTAATTAGCAAATTTTGGAAATATACAACACAATTTATTGGAACATTTATAAATGCCACCTTATTTTACTGCATGCGTATACTATATTACTGTTGGTATAATTTATAAGAATATAGTTTTTGTAATATTATAATATTTTCTCAATACTACAATTGAACTATTTAACCAGTCTACATGTTTTAATGACATGTATTTATTAACGGTAGCTAGAAGGCCTATTGCACGACGACAGTTCCCTTTGTGTTAATTTACTAATATTCACTAGAATTACTGGAATTACATAACATTTTTATTGAACTTTTTGGGATTAATTGGAATCTGTTTCATCTTTCTTATTCAAAATTTCTCGACTAACTCTCCCCTGGACACCATGTTCTTGACGTTGGTTCTGGAATCGGAGGATGTGCTTTTCACATTGCCACCACCTATGGAGTCAAGGTTCATGGTATTGATATTTCGCAAAATATGCTTCAAATTGCGGAGAAACGGAAATCAGAAAGGGCTGACCTTGAAGGAGTAAGATTGCTATTATTATACAGTCCATTGGTTATATATTATACTGTCATATATTGTCTGGCTATCTATGCACAATATCAATTCTAATCTGTTACGTTAAGATTTACAATAAATTCGGTGTTTCTTCTCTTCCTAACCGCATGATAAGACTTTCATACTCATCTGAGCACTATTATTAGAAACGTCAGTCTAAAATATCTAAAATGCCAATCGTTTCCTAAATTTGAACCTAAAAATTATAGATTGCAGTATTTAGCGCGCCTTTATAAGTATCAATTAATTTGAATGTATGTTGTCTAAATATAAACATAACTGATCCGCTATGGAACAATTTTAGACGTTTGACACTTTTATTTACCATATTAAAGGCTATTGTGCCTTAAGTTTGTCTTTTTGAGAGATACTTTCTATCGATAATTTGAATCATTATTAATGTTTTGTTTTGATCAATTTGAACACCATAAGGTGACCTTTGAAATTGTCGAAATTGCCACACTGACACCGGAAATAGAGAAATATGACGCCGTCTACAGCTGCGACGTCATTTTTCATATCAAGAATAAGACGGATGTTTTAAGGAATATCTATGTGAGTCATTATTTTTCTACATATAAGATTTATATTATTAATATCATATCGTGGTCGGTTGCCACCAAGGAGAGTTTTCATAATTGTCTGTCCCGATCGGGAAAATTTGGGATTGGACTATTTTTTATCAGATTTCAGGATTTCAGACACTTTTCTTAAAATAAATAAAATGCACTGGTTTTAAATACAGCATAATCCGGTTATGATTAATTACCACATAATTACTCCTCGTTTAACAAGTAAACCTTATTTTAAACTTATCTTATCATAGCCTATATAGAGAGATATGTATGTACCTAACATCATTTTTAGTAATTTTGACATTTTCTATTACGTACAATTATACATGCACATATATGTAGTTTTATATTTTTGGATAATAATAAACATTGAACAATATACTGCTCGTTTTTAATTGCTACGTACATGTTAATTACATTAATGTGTAGTATGTAGAACTTAACATTACATCAATGTTGGGGTAACTCGGATATAACAAGCATCGGTTATAACAAGCAAATTTTTACAGTCCCTTCAATCTTGTTATAACCAGATTATATTGTATAACAGAACTCCAAATTTGTGCTCTACGCCTCGCGCTATATATTTTGTGTCTGGTTTTTGTCACATTTTGAGGATGACACCACATTTTGTCTTGATGCAACCTGGAACATAAACCGCACAATTGTAGTATTTTTTATAAAGTATTAACGGTGTTTTATAAATGTTATTTTGTTTTGTGATTTATTTTGTGTGATTTTTATATATGTAAAATACTTGCTTTGCTTATTTTACCTTGGTTTTACATTAAGTATGGAAAAATATATTCGGTACAAAATCGGTACAAAGTCGGGATTCAAAATGGTGTTTTATTAGTGTTTTCAATATTTTTAACCTAAATAGGCCAGTATTGACTAATAACATTAGCAACTGTTATTGACGCTTTTTAGAACTAGTATTATTATAGTTCTATAAAGGTTTCATAAAGGAATATACTTTGCTTATTAGTATATACCATTGGTAATTTACACTCTATATTGACGAATATTATACACCTTTTTAGCTCCGTGATACATCTTTTCAGCTATTCCCCCCCCCCGTTCTTTAGACCTGTTTGAAGCCTGGAGGACGCTTTCTACTTACTGACTTCAGCTACAACCATGAGACTGTTTGGTCAAACGAGCATATTTATTACGTCCAAAAAAATGACATGTATATTATTGACATGGCACAATACACAAAGGTAAGGGAGGGTTGGGAGATTGACCCTAAATTAATAACAATATGAATCAATATTAGAATCAATATTAGAATCAATATTAGAATCAATATTAGAATCAATATACTAGAATCAATATTAGAATCAATATACTAGAATCAATATTAGAAACAATATTAGAAACAATATTAGAATCAATATTAGAATCAATATGAGCAGATTATGTAGGGCATCTAATGTAAATAATTTAAAGTTTAATTTTAAATCTTTCTTTGCTTGCATCACATATAGATTACATTCATCCTCGTGTCAAAATTGTTGATCTGTTTACATTAGCATGTGACATGTATGGTTGATAGTGTGTATTAATTACTTTCTCATCCCTTGTATTACACAACATATTATAATTTGTATATTTGTAAATGTGGGTTGTTTATATATCTTTCTACAAATATTCCTTTTATCGTTTTTTATAAAATTGGAAACAAATAATGTAAAAAGCATTTTATACAACTCTGGATGCCCTAATTGCGATCTATATATATTCGGGAATCCGAATAATAATGGACAACTTTTTTGGGGAATAAATAGAAAATGTCTCATTATATATCATGCTGAGTATCTTGGGATTATAGGCGCCGCTTTTAAAAATGGCTATTAATGATTATTTAACCTACACAATTTACAATAAATATCCGTAAAATAACAATCACCACTATTAATGCACACATCTAAATGCCCATTTGTTGTAAAAACATTTTCGGTTTGTTTGGAATTGTTGGTGTCAGCTGGAATATCATTTTAACAGGAAGATTGTACAAGATGCTGTTTGGTGAAGAGACTTTCCTCTATCCGTTTGGTTTAATTCGCGGTCCAGGTGATATTACTTGATGTAAAGCCTTTTTTTGGTAAAATATTGTATTTTTTAAATTTATGAAGGGTAAGACTTGACCCTTGATTTATGAAGATCTTACTAAGAAGTTCAGAAGTTACATATATATTTTACTAAAAAAAGTGGAGGAATTATACACTGTGAAATTAAATAGTTCCACAATGCTCGCCATGAAATTAAGAAGTTGACCATTTTTACAAATAAATTCAGGAGTTAAGCACTCTTTACTAAGAAATTGTTAAAAAAAATAGATTTCAATTTGTTAGTTTTGATTTTTCTGTTTTATTTTACTTTATATATTTATTATAATTTATATACATTATATATTATATTATGCTTTTACCACTAGGACACAAATAAGGAAGTTGGCTGATATAGAACAAGATGATTTATTATTGATGACGACAATGAAGTGTTATTAAATGGAAACGTCAAAGAGCCCGCAATATATCTGAAAAAATAAATTAAAAGGGAAACACAACTGGTTTCAAATTCTATCGATTCTATTCCCGCTTTAGTAATGGGTTATTAAAACTATATGTGTATTAAACAAAATGTAGTAAAATAAAAATTATCTAAACACCATTAATCATTTATCGCTACAAACAATTACGAAATTGTATCTATTTTATTCGGGTTTATTATTTTTGTAGCGTTGATTTTTAGAGTGATATATTAATATTTTATTAGTGCTTTTTTGTATTTTTCTACAATTCTTTATTAAACAAAATCTTTTTATATGAAAATCCCATATATCGTCATAGTTTTATGTATTATTACACTCATAATTTAGACCGTTTATTAGAAAAACATTTCTATTTTTGAAAAACAAATGTAAGAACACAAATTTTATAACATACATTTTAAATCAGCAGGTATTCTTATCTTTCCGATTATTTGCGCAGTTGCTGTCTGATGCCGGATTTATCGAAATCAGGGGCGAAAATTTAACACAACGCTATATAGAAGCACTCAATGCTCACCTACAAGATCTTAAGGAACGAAAGGATGATTTTTTACTGGTTTGGCTTATTGCGCATGTGTATTTTTTCTTTCTTACTCAGTGTTTCCTCGTAATAACAATATATTCGAACTTAGATTTCTTATGTTACTCTATTTAATTCTTATCTATAATTTATGCATCATTTTCATATTTTCCATTCATATAGGACGGTATGGAGGAACGTTGCTATAACAGCTTCTTAGAGGAGTGGCCCAATAAGATAAAGAGAAACACTAGTTGTGAAGAGCTATGGGTTATGTTTACCGCTCAGAAACCTGCTCTCTGATAGAAAACATTGTAGTGGATTATATTTCACATTCTGTTATGTACGATTTTATCCAATTGTGGTTTTTTAACTATTTCTTTGTTCATTTCCATCATATGTTTCTTTAAACTATAGCGCTTATCCTTTTATTTGTATACTTTGTACACTTTTGAGTATTTTTAAATATAATAAACGCATAGCGATTACATAATCCACTGTACTTTAATATTTTTTAATAGTGTTTTATAAATTAAAACAATACTTTCGAGCAAAATAATATGTATTAATTCAACCCCATTTCTTCTGTATACTTTCCCTAAATTAATATGTTATATTGCTCAATTAGTTTTCTATCGCATTTAGTGATATGATATACAAAAGTATTATAATATGTTTAACATTGATGTGTGATTTATGTACTCCACAATAATAATCACCATATAAAACTAAACTGGCAGTGAATAAAATAAATGCATGAAACACGTGAAACAACCCGGAACCTAACATATATAGGGTTTCAAATTTTCTTTATATTTTTATAACAATTTAAAATAATATTTTTCGTTACAAATATTGTGAAAGTATTCTGGAATATAAAACACATATTGAAACAATTTTGATGTGACGATTTTTATATAATATGCTATTATAGTAATTAAATAATTATTAAATATCATAAATTAATATATGTAGATATTATTAAAAATTATTATATATTATATACATAACTTAAAATATTCTCGTGGCATATCACACTTTTTTTATATTTAAATATTTCACTAACTTATAGTCAATAGGAATAGATTTTTTAACCCAATATCTCGACATTTTGGTACATTGGGGGTGTTTTATCTCCAAATACCATTCACTGTTGGTTTAGACAGTTACAAATCTACTACAACCTCAGCTTGCATCTTTACTTATTTTGCTAAAATCTGCAAAAAATAAAATTGATAAATTCAAAATTATCTCAATAATATTCATATCCTGCAGAACATGCCGAACAAAATACAAATAATCAATGGAATGAAATTAAATTAAATGAAAAGTCCGTAACGAAGAACGTTAACTGCATGCAAGTTAAACTAATAGAAGTATATAGCCATATTTAAATAGAAAACTATTTGTTTTTATTGTTAGAATTCAAAGAATTCCAGCTTCATTATCGTTTAACTATGGTCCATAATAAGTAGAACTGATATGCTATTAGTTGCATATATTTTTGTTTGTTCAAAAATAAATAGCGTATGCTTATTTGGACATGTTCATGAGTTGTACAAATAAACTTGAGGGCCCATCAGATATTACTATTTCTTATATTTCATAAAATAAAAATGTTAAATAAACTACTTCGTTATTATATTACAGTATGTATTTCAAAGATACTGCTAAATAAGCATTTAGTATCTTTGATGTATTTTAAATACATGTACGTATGTCCATTTTATGATTATTTGTAATGAAAACAAAATAATAAAATGAAAAATCATCCGCATCCAAAAAGTTGCCTTGGCAACCAGGTCAACAGCCTGGTTGAGTCCGCTCCAAATAAAAATGCACTAATAATTATAAATATAGGCTTTACTTAATCTGACAGACTCACAAAGTTACAGATCAGAATAAAATTCATCAAAGGTACAGAAAATAGAAGCGAAATAGTGTAATTAATATAACAATTATGGAATATATTGTATTATGTATTACTCTTTTCAATGCAATTTAGTCTGCACTCAGAATATTTAAAAGGTTAATTGACTATAAGGAGGAGTAAAAAAATAAATGAAATATGATTACCAATTACTGTAATATAACTGAAAAATAATTAAATGGAAGATAAATATGTATTTTATATTTTAGCAGTTAAATATAATATGTAATAAATATAAACACTTAAAAACACGCAATTTGAAATTATTTCGATTAAAAAGACTCTTTTTATAATCTCAAGCGCTCACAGTTGTGGATACTGGATTGTATTGTGGGGTGTCTAAGTGTGATTATTTTTAAACAACTATAATATAAATTCAGCTACTATTTTATCAGTTATAACTCTCTATACTACTATGAAACATAACAGTAATATATATGTAAAAGAAAAAACCACAATAAAATTTAAAGTTTATTACAATTAATACGCAAAAAACCAAGCTTTTACCTTTCATCAAGAAGGCATAATCATGGTGTGGATATTACAATATGTGTAACCTCAGTGTATATCACTACCTGTAAATTGTGTATTACAAAAGAAACTAAGAAAAAAACAGAGACTGGTACCAAAATAGAAAATGTAGGTATAAATTGATATAGGCCTTTGTCCAATTTGTTAGTACACAAGACCCCAAATTCAGAGGTCTACTATGTTCCTTTTCACATAGATTATTATTTAAAATAAACTTAGTCACGCGTTTATTATAAGCACGTTAAATAATTTATCAATTAATCTATTACTAACCCTATAAGGTTGTGACTTAAATCCGGAGGAAAAAGCGGAGGAAAAGTCGGAAGAAAAAGCGGAGGAAAAGTTGGAAGAAAAAGCGGAGGAAAAGTCGGAAGAAAAAGCGGAGGAAAAGTCGGAAGAAAAAGCGGAGGACAAATCCTAAGGAAATTTAACCTATTTTTCAAGATCATCAATGCAAAAGTATCTAAAATAAACAAAATGGATTTTAAAATAATTAAATTAATTAATAAAAACAAATGTAAATGATTTTAGAATGTCGATAAAAATGGTCAAAAAACGTATACATTTTAATTAATTCTGAAATATACAAATACAAATAAATAAATTATAACTAATTTTAAGTAATTATTACATTCTTTAAATTAAAATCGTTTGTTTATCTTTGTAACTGGTTTTAATGCCGACCTTAAAAACTAGTTATTTATTCCTCAGGTTTTTCTTCCGGTTTTTTCCTCCGGATTTAAGTCACAACTTTACTATTATCCAACTGTGTGGCTGCCTTCTCTATTACTTTACTTTAGCATGACCATCGTAAAAATTGTACGTGTAGTATGTTTTAGCATAATATATTATTATCAAATATTATTGAAAGCAAAATTTGAGTTGAGTTGTTCTCATTAAGTTTCACCGAATATATACGTATATAGTACCTATCGCTGAATCATTATAGTGCCAATTTATTTTAAATAAATAAATTATTTTATTTTATTATTATAATTCCAGTAATTACAAATCATCATTTCACAAATCAACAATTGTATATTAGTCATAGATAGATATATAATATAATTTAATATTGTAGAGATCAAAGGAATCATTTTGAAACATTTTCATCATACTATTGTACTTTTACTTTGCAAACAGAATTGACTATATAATTTTTCGGTGTCGTCAATTAGTTAACTTTAAAGTTAATTTTAACTTTTTTTTCTTTGGCATAGTGTATACACTATATTCGTGATATATGTATTTCGTAAAGTGAAATAGAAGATATGTATAATATATCATATTTGACCATTTTTATATAATGATTTAATAATTCATTATATGAAATTGGTCTTATAGTATATCAATACAGATATGGCTTATTGTCACGATTATAAAATACGTCTTTATACGTTCACTATATGTTGCAGCGTTCTTGTTCCACATTCATATCTCTCTATTTCAATCGATTAAACATATACGAACGAGTATACATGTATAAAAGAGAGTGCTATTTTTATATCGAGCTGGCAATGATTAGATCATTCAATGTACATTACTTGATATGCAATATTTGTCAACAACTATCTGCAACTAACTGAAGGATCAATTCTCCGTGTTTTATTTACTAGCCTGTGCTGCAGTTACATAATATATATATATTATAAACACATCTATCTGCTCAAATTCATTAGGGTGATAAAATATTTCTATTTTTATCCTCTCTTTCTTTAAGAATAATTATGGAAGGATACAAGAGTTCCCAAGAGTTTCTAGACAGTGTACAATACACACGAAAGGGCATTGTGGCTTACGAGAAAGTATTTGGACGTTACTTTGTTAGTCCAGGGGGTGCTACAACAGCAAAGGTAAGTTATTGGTGATGTTTTGCTTTATAATGAAATGCAATATTATATAATGTAATCGTTTTTATTTATCCCAATTAAACGGGTACTATAAATATTAATTTAACCAGTATACTTATACACCATTATGTCGATTTCAAAGATTTAATTAGACAGTGTCTGTATATCAACTTTAGGGATGCTCCTGAGGATGAGCGTACCTCGGCATCACATTTTTAAATTGGATTCTAACTTTCTTTTTTATTTGACAAAACAGCTAGAAACAACGTTGTAAATTGTTCTAAAATGGAGATATTAACGATTAAATATGATTTGATACTTCAATGTGTTATACTGTATTGTATGCACGACTATACAATTATAAATAATCAACAAAGTACTGACAGAGGTGAATAAATACACTTATAGGGTAGGCAGGTAATTATTTAATGTGATAATATTTGAAAGACATACCAATTTTAGGCAAATATTATCATACGCCAACGAGTGAATTGAATATTACTTCACGGAATAATTAGATATATATAATACCAAAAAGTCAGTAGATTAAGACTGATGATGTGGACTCTTGCAGGCTTCAGTAAGCAAAGCAGCATAGCGTTGCTATATTGAGATATTTGATTGATTGAATATGCCCATGTCCTTAGGAATATTAATATTTGAATTATATATATAATATAATCATGCGGTGAAGTAACCATTTAATAATAATATAGTATACTTGGGTAGACCAGGCACATTAAGTATTACAGCAATGTACTATACTGCTAATTATGTAAGGAAAGTATTACTCACCAGTTGACATAAAATTTATTCACAACATTACGTACAATGTATACTTTTCTTTCACAAAAGCGTTCTTATTTGTTTACCCAGGGAAGCCGAGCAGAGCCGTATTTAGCTAGTAAAAAATATTTTTCATAAAATAGTTTTCTCTTATTCTATGATTAGTTTTAGGTTTTAGTCATATACCACTTACAGATACAATTGACAGAGGTTGACTTCACTTAAAACTGACATTGGAATCGTTTCAAACCGTATTTTGCAGCTATCAAAACAGGTATTGTATATTAGTGTTACATTGTCTGTGGTATGCATGAGAACTGTTCTTTTATTTCACAGGAATTCTGCAGTATGCTGCGGCTCTCCCCTGGGCAACAGGTTCTTGACGTCGGCTTCGGAATCGGTGGCAGTGCCTTCCACATGGCCACCACTTATGGAGCCAAGGTTCACGGCATTGATCTTTCGCAAAATATGTTCGAAATAGCTGAGGAGCGAAAAGCAGAGATAAAAGATCTTAAAGGGGTGAGAGTATTGATCACTTCATTGCCTTGTCTGGTCTATTTCGTGTTCCATTATAGAATTGGGGACAAGAGCTCCTCCTGTCAAATCAAAGCGTATTTCTAAACCCATTATTGAAGGTAACCAATCAAAGAATAAGCAATTAAAAAACATTCTTTTAGTGAATAAAATATAGAGACTCGTCATTTATTGAAACTTTTAATTTATTTAACCATAAAAAGTACAGTGATAGATAGTATGACTATTATATTAAAAATATAAGACGTTGCTTTCAAAACACTAAGCGCTACACTTTACACAATATATTATTTTGCCAGATTGTTATTTGAGTTTAAGTTCTTATTGTTTTCTTCTCAATTCTCAATTTTACAGTTTTCTATTGCCTAATCAATATGTTCTATACAGGGTCCAATAAATTATAATCATAACATGTATATATAATCTTAAATATACACCAGTATAACAAACAGTGTTTGTTTTTTGAATTAATAGGCTTATAAGGAGTAGCTACAGTTCATTTGTGGTTCTGGTGAAGGCTTCAGAGTTAACAATAAAAAATGTTATAACAAATTACTCTCTGTACTTTTTCAGTTTTAATATTTAGTGAGTCTCATTATTTAAGACAAAATTGTTATTTATTAATCCTGTCCATTTTTACCTATTTTTCATAAAATGTTATCAATTTAGTGATAAAATTATTTCATTCAAAATTCTATATATGCTTGCACCCTTTCCACGCTGTCAACAGTCAAATTATATGTAACAGGTATACATTGTATAATAATACATATTAGCTTGATGTCTTTTTACCTACAACGCTTTCACGAATTTTTTGTATTCTCATAATTTGTATTTAGCTAATTCTAGTGTTAAACAAAGATATTTTGTTTCAAAATTAATTATGAAAAAAAATTGTTTAGTTGATAAGCGCATTATTCAATTAATTATATACTTTTATTTACACACATACATGTAGTATTATAAACATCAATTTATTCTTAATTAATCAATTAATTACATAATCAATAAAAAGTAACTGAACAAGAAGCAAAAAACAGTTTTGTTTCACCGAATTGCTTTGCTATCTTTCACATTTGTTTCATTTTTTGCTACAAATCACTGCAGTGAGGCCCATGACGATTATCTTGATAATGTATATATATATAGGTACTACCCACATCTGTTAGTCCATATTGGCTTCAAGCGTGACAAAAAATTGAAGATAATTGTTTTAAGTTTTTTCTGGCAATATCCGAATTTGTAAAAAATCGATTTAAACTTGGTCAAATTATTTACGAAGAATGCAACCTATCGATGGAGAAATCTGATTTTAACGCGATCGCATACCGAATATATATTGGGTTTATTATAGGGTTGAATAATGAGTGAGAAATCACTCTGTCCCCATTTCACATTGCTATTGTACTTGTTCTGCGACTAGTTGTTACCATTTGGTTCTACCTTGATATGTAACAATTTAAATATATCGCGACGAATATATTTTTTTAATGTTGAGTTGTTTTATATTATTAGCATAGTATTGTTTAATACTATATATAATCATCTGAAATATATTATTATATATAAACTATTGCACAATATCTTTCAACTATGTATTATTATACTACAATTTAAAATTTTTAATTATATTTTTATTTTTTATTAATTTGATTGTTATTAAAGGTGACTTTCGAAATTGCCGACGCCACCACAATAGCCTTCAATAATGAAAGTTATGACGTCATCCACAGTCGAGATACAATACTTCATATTGAAAATAAGGCCGACCTCTATCGTAAATTTTGCGTAAGTTATATTCTATATATATATATATACCATATGCGCAAGTCTATTATACATATAACATATTTAAATATATATGCCGATGTTATACATGTAATTATATAAAACATTTTCTTACTTCGTATTTTAGAAGCATATAATATAGTATTACACGTTTAATCAATATATTATATAATGATTGACTTTATTAAACATTTGCCGAAACTTCTTTGTTGTTAATTTACATATATAATACATATAATTATCTTATAATTAAAAAGTCTTATATTATAGTTATATATACTTATATTATAGTTATATATACTTATATTATAGTTATATATACTTATATTATAGTTATATATACTTATATTTTAGTTATATATACTTATATTTTAGTTATATAAACTTATATTATAGTTATATATACTTATATTATAGTATACTATATGTGTATTTTATCAAAGATTTGTATGCAAATAATTTCTAGAACACGTATTTTGTACTATTTATTTTCCCAGTGCTGCCATTCTTTTTTCATTCAAAAACTCTACTTATTTTATGTGATTTTATAGGATTTTTCTTTTTCTAACTTTTCATAGAAATCATTTTGTTGTCAGTACCTTTTTCACTACTATTATAAAACAATTTTTTGTTTACTTTTTTTAATACTATTCAACTTAAAAATCAGAATTTAGTACACGTCTTCATGTATATGTACCTTTTTTTCTATATTTATATTAATATATATGTATATGTTTGGAATAAAATTCAGATTTCAACACAATTTCTAAAATTAAAGAGGATAATCTTTTTTTCCAGGAGCTATCTATGATATGCTTTTCAAATAAACGTTTGCCAATGTATTGAGTTTTTTAAATCTCTGGAGCTCCTGCGGTATAGTCCAATTGATAAAATGGTATTATGTTTCATTATCGCTTGAGCATTAATACTAACATCCCTGACCCTATTATATTCTGTACGTCAGTAGTGCCTGTACGATAAAAACATGTTGTATTCACGTCTCTTTCAGACTTGGCTGAAGCCCGGGGGACGCCTTCTCATCACTGAGTACTGCCGCAACGACTCTTCCGTGTGGACACCTGAGTATGCTGATTACATCAAACAGAGGGGCTATAACATTAACACAGTTGCACAATATTGCAAGGTGAATTACCTATCATAATGCATGTACTAGTGCTCCCCTTCTGTAGACTCGAATTCCCGCCTATATGCGAATTTGAAAAAATGGGCTCAAATAAGCGATGAAATTAGGGTAGGTGCGATTTCTAAAAATCAGAGGTTCAACTGAAGACCCACCCTTAAGAATATTACGTCCCTAATACGAAACAATTGAAAATGTTTCTATGATATAAATCTCTTTAGTAGATGAATGACTAATCACATATAAATATTGTTATGTCCATGGAAAATAACTAAACACTCCGTTATATTATATTATATATTAATATTATAATATAATATAATATAACTCGGCTACAATATGCAAAACAATTGTTTTTAAATATATGTGTTGCCATTTTCTTTATATTGATTGAACTAAAAATATTAGTGAGATAATAATTAATAATTTAATAACTAATAAATATAATTTTATATAAATTATAAATATTATAAATAAAATATATTAATTTGGCGCCCCCCAAGAAACTTAGACCAACTAACCCTAAAAAACATTCTGGTTTCGCACCTTGAAATCTAAAAATATTGTATTATGTTATGTAAAAAATTTACTAATACTTTCTACGGCAAACGTAATAATCAACAAAGTTTGACTGTTACGTAATACATTATATTTTTATTATGATGATGCTATTATATGATATAGATGATATAGAATTAAATACTATATAATAATAATGATGAAATATATGTAATAATGAAATTCTATATAGTTTCTTGTCTCATTTGGAACATTTTACATTTTCAATACTTACACAAGTATTTTAGAAACACATTGGGACCGTAATTGCATATAAAATGAAACATTAATTATTTTGAAATTATTTTAATATTTTATTTATGAGTTCATAATAATCCAAAATATAAAAAAACATAAGTATAAGAAATTTTCAACATACCCTCGACATCATTGTTGATAATTCAGATCTCAAACCTCAGTCAGAATGATCGATAAACATCCCGAAACAGCTACCTCTTCCTCAATTTTCTGAGCCAAACTATCGACGATTTGTTGGTCGTTCTATACATAAACATTATCTCGTAATGTACCCCATATTAAGAAAAAATCACAGGTTGTTTCATCTGAAGATCGCGGGGACCCTTCATCTAGTCCTCTTCTACAAATAAACGAGTGGTGCGGTTATCGTTAAGTAATCTTCGTGCAGTGTTGGAGTAGTGTGGCGGGGTACCACCTTGTTGGAAAATTTTCTCTCTATACCTCGCTTATTCGGTATGGGGTGACAGGCTCATTGAAGACTCGACAATATCAGTCGGCATTCATAGTTTCAAAATTTATGTCAAACTCATCAACCCTTGTGATGGACCCCATGCATCCAACAGTAACAGATATTTTAGCTTGCATTTTCTCGATACTATGAGGGTTTTCGCGTGCCCAGTTACACGGTGTAAATTAAGTTTGTTAACCGACCTATTTACATGGAAGCCTGCTTCATCGGAAAACAAAATTCTGTTATAAAATTATCTTCTAGTTGGCCTATTCAAAAACTCAAGTCTGCGATCTGGATCATCTTCTGAGAGCTCCTGTAACTGCGTGAATTTGTATGGATGATTAGTACTCATTTATATGGAGACACCCTACGCAACACTTGATTCGTTCACTTCTGTGTCTTCCAAGCTTACCAGCTAATACTGTGTGGTATCCCTACTTGCAGTCACTGGACGCCCACTGCCTTCCTTTCGCTCTGTTTATAAGAATAAGTCTATAGTATCCATCGTCGAACAGTAGAAAGTGTTGTTGACTCTTCAATAAAATGTTCAACACGTTTTCTTTTTGCATTTTCAATACATTCAAATGCTAAAAAACGAAATAAAGAAAAATGTTATATACCTAATTTTAAATTAATCTTTATTGAATTTCATTAAGAGTTTTCCATATGGTTTGATTTTATAGAGAATTTAATTTTAAATGATGCTATAATGTATTTATAAGAGTTTCAGCGGATGATCAAATCAAACTACGAGTATGATTTGATTTTATATACAATGGATAGTTTGATTTAAAATTAAACTAGCGATTTCCGACAGTTTCTATAAATAAATGCGGTACATGTAATAAAGCTATAATTTTGTATATTATACAATAGGATATAATTTGGGTCGATTTTTTGCAAGTACACTAGCGCCAGATGGTATGTCGGGACTGTAATTAATTCCGCATTTTGTCGGGACTATGTTTAAACAGATTAAAAAGTATATCAATATAGACAAAATTAAATTCTAAGACACTTGTATGTCTCCTTTTATTGAAAATTTTTTTATTTTCATAGTATTAAAGTTATATAATGACAAAAATAAAGTCCCGACAATAACGCAATTTTTTTTAATATCGAAGTCCCGACAAAAACGGAAAAAAAATTAACCGAGGAAATGCAATGCAATGCAACTTGTCTGAAGTCGATTCTGATAATAACAAAAATAATAAACTTTATATATTGTAAAATTATAATGAATTGTTGGAACCTACATAATTAGGTTTTGAGAATTACGAATTGTTACATTTAGATATCGATTTTCTATATCTACATTTAAATGCATTTATAAATATTACAACCCGGCGTAGTCGGGACTTATGATATATTTTTTTGCGAATTAAGTTAACTTATACCAATATTATAACTTGATTCCAGGAAATATATCATTTTATAATATTTCATCAATTTTTTTTTTAATTCTGAAATTCTTAATTAAATATATGTAGCACTTTATTTAGTGAAAACTGTTAAATTTAATAGATTACTTAATATAAAAAATGACTAAAATTTAGGACAGAAACTTTGATAAATAATAGATCTTGATAACTAACCACAATTCCAATTTCATAAAAAGGTAAATGTTTCAATTTGTATTGTTTAAATTAGAATTCAATACTTTATTACTTACGAATAAAACACTTTCGTCCCGACAAAAGTGGGTTGTTTAATTTATATCGATTTTCTATATCGACAATCAAGGTTAGCTATAAATATTACAATGCGGCGTAGTCGGAACTCATATCTATAAATTCATAATATTAAATAAAATTAATTTAAACCATTTCGACAAAATGTCATGTTTGATTTAAAGAAATACATAATGTTAAAATGTAAATAGTATGTAAATCATATTGATCAGAGTCTTATTAATATTCCTAAATTCGTTAATAACAAGTTGTATTTTAATTGATATTATAATTTATAATACAATAACAGTTATTTATTGTTAACAAGTACTGAATTATAATACAGATCTGATGCAAATGTTTTACTAATTTTTATATTCTTTGTAACCAAATCCAATTTTTATATATACAATAGACCTAAAGGTTCCAATTTTCATTATTGTGGGAATTAGAATTAACACTTTATGGCTTACAATTCAAACATTAGTCCTGACAATAACGGATTGTTTTATTTACATATCATTTTTTCTTATTCTGTATATAAGTTTACGCACCTTATAAATATTACAATTCGGCGTGGTTGAGACTCTTAACAATTGTGTACAATTAAATTCATTATATAGACATATAGATAAAAACTACATTACATCATGGTATATAGGAATACCACACTACTTGACCTTTGACTTTTTACGCCCCCACTCCCCTTTTTTTAAGATCGGGATCAGTATGGATCATAAATAAGTCAAAATCTTTCATTGGGTATATCTTTTTTAGGGTAGTAACTTATGACAACCAAAGTTGGTATGGTGACTCACAATATAAGATCAATATTTATACTATTTATAAAATAGTTAAAAGTAGTATATAACTTTTTAAAAAATTAATAGTGTCTAATTACATTATAATCTTATTATTTAATTATAAATATTGTTTTTAGACCCTTTTTAAAATTTTTGACAAATTTAACAAATTTTTGACGTCATCTTTATTTTTAGCCTATAACTTTTGATGTTTACAACCTATGACAACCAAACCTGGTATGATGACTCACCAACATAAGCCAAATCTTTTATACTACTTTTTTTGTAAGTAATATTAAAATTAAAATAAATGTTATATAGTAAAATAAAATTTAATGGATAGACATTTAGAATAGCTATGAGCTAGTGTCAATTATTTGAAAATCGTTTGAAATTTAACGAAGCTATAATAGACATCTTAGTGATTTACAGCTGATTAAATAAATATATATATATAGTAGAATGAAAGTAAATAGATAGATTAGCAGAATAGCTATGTGTCAGTGCTTATTTTTCAAAAATCAGTTAAAATTTGACAGAGTTGTAGACATTTTACAATTGTGGTGTATTATGGCCATAAATTGCACGATGATTTCAATGAGAATTTTGACGTTCACTCAGCTTGATTCGGCTTGATGGACCCAAATTATATGAATTTATAATCTGGTGAAATTATATAGAACGAAACAGACAGTGTATGAGACCATCTACAATTTTCAAATTTGTAATTGAACCATATTGTAGACCATCCAAAGTATTAGAAAACACATGCACAATGATTACACTTCATGATCATTTAGTGAAAATACACTTACATGTCCAATCGGAATTAATTAAGACAATTTAGAACGAAACAGACAGTGTAAGAGACCATCTCAAATTTAAAATAAATTATTAATGAGAATAATAAATTATTTGTCCAACACGACATATTAAAATATAACATTTAAAATATTATTCAAATTGTACGTTGTAATTGTAAAAAAAGTGGGGGTTAGGATGTCGAGGAGGGGGATTAAAGGTCATGGTCAAAGGTCAAGTGTTGCGCCAGAATCCACTCTTCCTATACTACTTTTATCGTTAACTATATGTATACCTTTGTGATATACACAATAAGAATACACATGCATTTTATAAGTTTTTCTTTAATTAGGTTTCACTAAGATAAAAAACAAAGTTATACTTTCTAAGGATCTGGAAATTCGATTTAATTAAATATTATATTGAAATATACAAGTAATATGAATCAAATTAAATTGTTATCATCTCGTATTAGTCTGTATTTAGCATAATGCCATAGATCATAGTATCCAAAAATAATAATTTTTATTTTCCCGACTATACCTTCTTAGTAGTTCTTATATTACCAGTGACTTTTTAAAAATAATAACTTTTACAATTTAGACACCATATAAAAAGGGGAATAAGAATATTTTAATACAAATTAAAGTGAATACATTTCACATTGCTTTTAACAATATATAACAAAGTACAAATCGATTCATTAAATTGAAAGCAAAAGTAAAAAGAATTGATATGAATTATTTTTATAATTACGAATTACAAAAGTTATTAGAAAATATATTAAACTGATTTGAAAAACATTCTCACGATATTATAGTAAATGTTTTCGGACAGAAACATATAATCATATTTTCTTTTTCTTTGAGGGCGGGGAAACGAAAGGATCTGAAATCCTTTTAGAATATGAATTATTATTAAATTGTTAATAACATTAAAACTATTTTACAATTAGGGTTTTACGTACGTTGATGATAATTTCCTCGGCTTTGCGATTTTTTTGGACGTTTTTAATGTACACTGCTCGTTTGCTAGCAGTATTTTCGATTTTTTTGTTATTTCCACTATTCCATCTGAAAGACGGTAATGTTTTCAGTGAACATCCATTGAATGGCCGAGATGATCGGCTACCCATCTAATTTCAGCTTCAGACATATATCTAAAAGTTGCAACGATTTGGCCACCTATTTTCTCAATTTAGTTGAGGTAACCAGATTTTGTCCTTGTAATTTAACGGCTTTTGCAGTGTCATGAATATACAGTTCCAACCTTTGAGAGCTCCCTGTGATTAAGGATTCGCAAAAACGAAAATATTATTCAAATCAACGTAGTTAGAACGATGCTCAACTAACAAATTATTGGTTTTTGCAACCTCTGGCAAAATCAACATGGGAACTTTTCTTAGACGCTTGCCGGTAATATAACACAAAAGTAATATTTCGGCTAATTTTTTTTCGATAGGATCTATCAAATCTGCGAATTCCTCCTTTCAAACCCAATCGCCTTTTTTCGCTCTTTCCCAAATATCCAACGTTAATTTCGACGGCTCTCCCCTCTTCTGTCGTTTAATATGATCAGTCTAGTCACTAATATCTTACACAGTTCTATGTAAAAACTATATTTTTGTTCCCTTTCTTATGTTCAGAGGAAAGAAATGTTGCACGTTTTTCGCAGTACCTTTTTTGCTTTAATGGGTCTTCTTCTGTCAATGGGATTTTTCCCGGAATGGAGTGCCTTTTTTATTTTAGAATAACTAAGACACGAGCTGCGAGTAGGGGCCACTCGGTTTCAAATAGTCTGTTTGATTTTTCGAATAATTCCTCATCCCGATCTCTTATTGCGCGTTCTTTTACTACTGCAATAAAGGCTTTTATGATATATCACAACTTTAAACAAAGACTGGAAGTCTCAATCTCTGTAAAACCATTCATTTCTTTGTATCCATCCATTAGCTTCACTGATTTCAGTATTGAAACACATTCTTCATGGTTTAATAATTGTTGAAGCGATAAATTTGCATTTTTTCTAAGTTTTCGTGCGATTAGTAACAGTCTTCCACAAGTACGAATTCGATTTCCTGTAGAAGTATTGAAATCGTCCTTTATCAATAGACATGAAAGATAGGGCTTGAATGTTAAATTATTATTATGAACAATCATTCCCCCACTATCCTTTTTAATTGAAGCAAGGGATCTAATTACCATCGGACTTAATTCTCCCTCTAAAGATAAACATAATAATGTCATCTTGATTCCTGCGCAACATTGGTATGGTCATTACTAGTTTCAAGACTTCAAAATTCACAGTTTTCACAGTGGCGCCAAAGATCTTTAGTGACGAAAAAGCTAAAACAATAAGGAAATGGCGAGTATTCTTTGTAGCTTTTATTTTGTATACTTCTTCTCGCCAGTTAAAGAATACCTTTTTCATTTTTTAATACTTGAATATTTCTATAGTAATCGCCCAAATGTAATGATCTAGTGAACAAAGTAACACGTAAACCTAAACCTTTATTGCAAGCTAAAGCTCGCGCGACTAAAGCCCTCTACAGCCATGTTATATACAATACATATATATATATTATGGGTACAGTATATTATTGATATGTAGCTTTTTGGGTTATATAGTACATAGGAATATACTAATCTACAACAAATATATACATACTATATAAAATGTTGCCTAAAAATGCTTATTGTCTGTGATCATTAAAACTAAGATAATATTAATAGTTATATACAAATACTTATATATGTAGTTGGAGCTGACAAGTTTAATATAATAGTTTTAACATCAGAGTAAAACTTTTATACTTGAAAATGACAACAACATTTTAATAATAATAATAATAATAATAATAAGTGGTTTATTTTATAACAGCACCTTAATGAAAATCTAGGTACAATAAGTATG